>SNQJ01S0049294.1:53384-70642 GCA_010110895.2 Picea sitchensis | reverse complement strand
GAATTTGACAACCCTAAATCCTTGAATGAAGTATTCAGGAAAGAAGGAATGTGCTATGATCAGTATAAACATCGGGCAGAGTTTCCCAAAGCTTGAAAGGATAAGAAAAAAGATTGAATGAACCAGTAGAAGAAGTGATACTATCCAGCTCCTTATCGGAATATAGCAAAAAGATTTTTGAAAAACAATTTTCACTCCAACCATCGGAATACGCAAGGCAGTGGTAAACTGATAAGTCTGGGAATGAAGAAGTTTGGGGACAGCCCCCGTGAACCATTAAAGTGATGGGAATGTGGAGAACCTCATCTAAGTAGGAAGTGTCCACATTTAATTTCATCAAATATAACTGTTGTTCATAATTTGCTAGAAGCCTCGACGATGGGTGATGTGGGCAGAAGCCTGCATCAGATAAATGCAGCCATAGATGGATGGCAAGATGACCACCATTCCTCTGTGGTAGAAATCGAAGGTAAAATCAATAACACTCGAATTTCTATTTTAATTGACCCTCGAGCTACGTTAAGTTATATTACCCCTAATGCAGTAGAGTCAAATAAACTCAAGAAACTCAAGCACGCAAAAGCATGGCTAGTACAACTAGCAACAGGAACTAAAATAAAAGTAGTTGACTTTATTCCCAATTTTGAGTTCAGCTTAGATGGGCAAAACATAAGAACAAATCTGAACATCCTACCACTAGGATCTTATGATATGATTATAGAAATGGATTGGCTGGAAAAGCACAAAGCAGTACTAGATTGTTATACAAAGACACTTAACTATAAAGATGATTATGGAACTACTAGAACAACCCAAGGTATACCAAAACCTGTATCAGTTAGACAAGTTTCAACGATGCAATTTAATAAATGTATGAGAAAGGGATGTCAAGTTTATGCCATCCAGGTAACCAATCTGTTAGAAAAAGAAGATAAGCCAAACTTAGAAGACTTTGTTGTCCTACATGAATTCAGAGACATGTTTGTAGATGAGATACTAGAATTACCTCCTAGAAGGGAAATAGACTTCTCCATAGACTTACTACCTGGTTCAACCCCTATCTCAAAAGAACCTTACCAAATGAGTCTACCAGAATTGACAGAATTAAAAATACAATTACAGGAATTGTTGGACAAGGAGTATATTAGACCGAGTGTTTCACCATGGGGGGCACCAGTCCTCTTTTTGACGAAGAAAGATAGTACTCTAAGACTTTGCATCGATTATAGACAATTGAATAAAATGACTATTAATAACAAGTACCCCTTACCTAGGATAAACGACTTGTTTGATCAAGTAGGTGGGGCCAAGATCTTTTCAAAATTAGATTTACGATCCGATTATCATCAAGTTAGGATAAAGGATGAGGATATAAGAAAAACATCTTTTCGAAAAAGATATCGACACTACGAATATGTAGTCATACCTTTCAGACTCACTAACGCACCAACCATGTTTATGTGCCTTTTGAACAGTATTTTCAGTCAATACTTGGACAAATTCGTGCTAATATTTATCAACGATATTTTGGTCTATTCTAAAATAGAGGATGAACATGAAGAACACTTAAGAATGGTTTTGCAAATGCTAAGGAAACACAAACTATATGCCAAATTTGATAAGTGTGATTTTTTTCAAAAGAAAATACAATATTTAGGACATGTAATTTCAGCAAAAGGCATTTCTGTGGACCCTGAGAAAATAAAATCCATCATGGAATGGATGGTACCTAAGGATGTAGTGGATATCCGGTCATTCATGGGAATAACTAGATATTATCATAGATTTATAGAAGGGTTTTCCAAGACAACCTACCCTATCACGTCATTACAAAAGAAAGGGACCTAGTTTAACTGGTCACAAAAGTGTCAAGACAGTTTTAACAAACTGAAGGGATTATTGACAACTACACCCATATTGAAGGTAGTAGACCCAGACAAAAATTTTACCGTATCTGTTGATGCAAGTAAAGAAGGACTAGGTGGTGTCCTAGCTTAGGAAGGACACGCGATTTTTTATGAGTCCCAAAAATTAAAGGAACATGAATGAAATTATGTCACTCATGACTTGGAATTGGCAGTGGTTATACACACCTTAAAAATGTGGCAACACTACATAAGGGGTAGAAAATTTCTACTATTTGATGAGTGAGATTGTTGTGGTTGGGATCTTCGGTTTTGATCGGAAAAGCCACAGTGTTGTCAATTTCTACTATTGACGGATAATAGCGGTGTGAAATATCTATTTATCCAACCAGAGCTTAATGCAAGGCAAGCAAGATGGGTAGCCTTCTTGAGATAATTCGACTTCGAGGTAAGACATATCAAGGGTAAGGAAAATAAGGTAGCAGACGCTTTAAGAAAGAGATTCCATGGGTTATTTGAGATAAATATCAGTAGGGAAAAAAGTGATCTCGAACAAAGAATAAGGACGACATGTATTACCGATGAAAACTACACCAAGATAATGGCAGAATTACAAAACAATACCATAAACTCAGATAAACCAGATCTAAGTATCGACAAAAATGGACTAGTACGATTTAAAAACAGACTTTACGTACCAGATTCAACAGAGTTAAAGATAATAGTCTTGAATGAAGTGCATAAGAAACCATATTCTGGCCATCCAGGATACCAGAAAACGATAAAAACACTTAGAATTTTTTTTTACTGGCCTAATATGAAGGGTGAAACAACATAATACTTGGCTAAGTGACAAGATTGTCAGCAGGCTAAGGCCGAACACCAACATCCAGCCGGCCTATTACAGCCATTATTAGTGTCTGAATGGAAACGGGAGACCATATCATTGGACTTTATAACAGGTTTGCCTAAAACTCAGAAACATAATGATTCTTTTATGGTTGTGATTGATAAACTCAGTAAGTCTGCACACTTCATTCCTGTGAAATCTACTTTTAAAGCTATAAATATCGTTGAAATATTTATGAAAGAAATTTTTAGACTGCATGGTATTCCTAAAATGGTGATTTCAGATAAAGACATAAAATTTACATCCACTTTTTGGAAAGGATTGTTTGCAGTATTAAATGCTATTTTGAATTTCAGCACAAGTTACCATCCATAGACGGATGGACAAACCGAACGAAAAAATCAGATCGTAGAAGATATGTTCCACATGTACGTAAGAACAAAACTGAGTAAGTGGGAAGACTATCTATACTTGGTAGAATTCACATATAACAATGGGTACCAAACTTCGACTAAATTGAGCCCCTTCGAGGTACTRCACAACAAAAAGTGTAYGACACCAATTAGCTAGGACGACCCAGTTGACAGACTCATGGTTGGACCAAAAATTYTCCAAGAAATGGAAAGTAYGGTAAGAAAGGTGCAACATAACTTAAAAGAGGCATAGGATAGACAGAAAAGTTATGCGGACCAGAAAAGAAGACACTTGGAATTTCAAGTGGGAGATCATGTTTACCTAAAATTCAAAGCCCAAAAGAGTTCACTATAACTCGGGAACTGTGCCAAGTTGGCACCTAGGTTTTGTGGGCCCTTTGAGATACCAGCTCGAATTGGACCAGTAGCATACCAACTTGCACTTCCAGCTAATCTAAGAATTCATAATGTATTTCATGTTTCCTTGTTGAAAAAGTATGTCCATGACCCTACTCATATGATTGATTGGAACTTGGTGCATGTGGAACCAAAAGGCGAGTTCCAGGTGGAACCCCTACACATTCTGGACCAGAGATAAATAACACTTTGGAACAGAGTCGTCGCTCAGGTAAAGGTGCAATCGAAGCACTTTAGCCCCGAGGAGGCCACTTGGGAGTTGGAGGGAGATTTCCAGAAATCTCATCCAATCTTGTTCCAAGAAAGGAAAGAACAGTGAGGACAGTGTTTTATTGAAGGGGGAAAGAATGTGACATCCCCAAAAATAAAGTATTTTCAAAATTCAAAATTTGTTGGAAAAAACCATTCTGTTTTTAGTAAATTCGAAATTGGAAACTTTTTGCCATTTATGGAAGTTCCGAATTTCAAATTTGATTAATTGTAATTAATTATTATGACTGTTGGGGTAGAGACTTGATTTGATCCAACTAACTATTTGACTATGACACTTGTATGTAAACATAATATTGTTTTAATTATTGCAGGAGGACAAATGGAACAACCATGTTAAATTTAGCTGACCATGACTCCATGAGTGGGGAACATGTTAGAACTACCTCTGGGCTGATTGTGACAAGTGAAAAATCAGATATTTGGCCATTGGAAGGCCCTGAAAATCAAGGATTTAGAAAGCTAGGAAAATTCCCAAGGGACAGAAAAGACCTTGGAAAAACTATTGTTGGATAAGTAGCATATGTGAGGAGGCAGGACACTGCCTAGTATGCGAAAGGAGACCATTGTTATTGCTGTTATGAGCATTGTTGATTGAATGCAAGGAAAGAGGAGTCTGCCGAAACTGAAAGACATTGCCGAGGAGTTTCCGAGTTAGCCCTCATGGATTTATGGTTAGGCTAGGGGGTGAACTGGGCAAGTGAGTTGGCTGCCCTGTTCTACAGTTGGGAGGAACATGGTTGTTCCCTTTGTCTTTCCGCGAGCCGATTCAGATATGTTTCTCTAACCTTCTTTGGTTGAGTGATTTTATATCTGATATGATGTATTTATTAAATCCGAGTTGAAATGCCTCCTATCTCTGTCAAATGATTAATAACTGATGAAGTGTATCTCTTAGATTCGAACTGATAGGATAACCTGAATAAAAATTGTTCGAAGCATATAAAATTGTAATATACCTTACCAATCTAATCCTCTGTGATTCTATACACTTGAATTAAAATTCAGGATGGATATTAGAAGTCTCTTCTAATGGTTATGATAGTTTGCATGCATAAATTCTAGAAGTAGTGACTACTGTAAACTGGGTTATTGTTGTACGAGAATAGCTAAGGAATTTTTCCAATGTATCGAAGATTCCAGTATAGAAATATTTGAGTGATTAGAATGGAAACCAGAACTATATGTAGAATAATTATATTTCTATAAGGAGTTGTATACAGATTCATGATTTTAGTTTTGTTGTATTTATATACCGTAGTGTTGAATTAAAATTCTGGATGGATATTAAAAGTCTCTTCTAATGGTTATAACAGTCATAAGGATTTTGCATGGATAAATTATGGAAGTAGTCACTATTGTAAACTGGATTATTGTTGCGCGAGAATAGATAAGGAATTTTTCCAATGTATCGAAGATTCCAGTATAGAAATATTTGAGTGATTAGAATGGAAACTAGGACTATATGTAGAATAATTATATTTATGTAAGGAGTTGTATAGAGATTCACGATTTTATTTTTGTTGTATTTATATACCGTAGTGTTATTATAATAGGAATCCATGGTGATAACAAGACCAACCCATAAAGGCACGAGGTTTTAAGCAACATATATCATTTGTAGTAGTAATCGATTTGGATCTGGACATTATGAATTATAATAAGCAAATAAATCATGATAACGATACAAACTGATGCCTTAAAGTTTAAAAGGGTATTTGTAATTATACTTTCCTATTATGATAACGATACATAAATAGAAGCTTAACAAAGGGCAAATTCTGAGTTATACAAATTATCGTAAGCATATAATCAAGCATTAAACTTAGCAGTAATGCGGATAACCATAGTAGGTAATTAAAGGTCACTTTATTTCCGAACATGGATATAGGATAAAGTTACAATACTTAAACATGTCTAAATACCGGATTGCAGAGTCCTGGTCTTAAGTACATCTGGTATAACAGAAGGAAAATATAAATCGTTCGATCAAGTCTCAGTAGAGATTGTGCCCCCTTTAAATCTCTTTAAAGGAAAATTGTAATAATAACCAGACGGGTAGGAACTGGTATCTCTCTATCCACAACAACCATACACTAGAACGAACTTTATTCCATGTGATAGACCTGAGATACTATTTTTTTGAAGGAGAATGGTAACATGAACTCAAATACTTCTTTTTTCTTAAAGCAATGACCTGGGTTCCAGGAGCAGAAATGGTGTCCAATCCTATAGAGAAATACCGAGAAGATATTATTAATATCATTTAACCATTAGAATACCGGTAAGAAAAGAATCCAATTCATAAATTAGTTCTGTAAACTTTACTTAGATGATGAATGTCGAAGGTAGACTTCGCCTCCTCTTCATATCCTTAAAGGGATAGCTGAACTCGAAGAGGTGGGAAGGGCGAAGAGTCGCCTGATGGGTACCTCACATGAAAAACCAGAGGCCCCATCATTAGTTGCGAACCAATAAAGTTCTTCGTTTAATCTCAGGACAGTAAATAAACTCATGCTAAATATGATTTATTGTACTCTATTAAAACGTATCCAGCATGGTCGCCTCTACTCTTAGCACCATACAGAAAAATTTCAAGAAACGCTTGATCTGGGAGCAACAAATGGGAAATAGTGACAAACACTGGAATGGAATGCGAAAACCCTCGGCTGAAGCTCGGAACTTGGGGATAATTTATATCAAAGATAACAAAAAAGAAAAAAAGGGAAAATCTCGTAAGAAATTTATATGCATTACAAGTAACCATATCAGTTGTACTAACCAGGCCATCCACTTTCACTAGTAAATGTTACCGGGGAGGATTACAGAGGGTAATGGCTCCGAATATCTAGTTATATCCTGACTCCAAAGAGCCACTCGATATGTGGAGGGCATCCACTCAGGACGGAGTCAAAAGAACTTAAGAATATACTAGGTGGATTACAACCAAGAAAGCTCACACAGAACGTGGAGGAAAAAGTGTAGTAACCTAAAGCTGGTGCAATCATTTATCAAAAGAAAAAATCTGTTAAAAGTTTGCAGTCCAAACATAGATGAATTTAGTATAACAACGAGAGATTTATTGGGGTTATCAATCGAATGCCTTACCTCACTAAGACAGTTTTCCGGTGGGAGGGGTCCGTCGAGTGCATATCCACTAGACTGAATCATCGACATAATCATTCAGAACACTCAGAGGAAACGCTAGGGCATGGCCACCGGTTACACATAAACAACTTTGCGAATGAGGAGTAACCTCCAAGAGCCCGACTACTAGAGAGTAATGGCAGTCTATTCCTGTGCGTCATGGTTAGGGCAAGGTGGAGAAGTCCCAACGGACACATTAACACTCGCAAAAATTTCGAGGGCATACTTTCGGGAAGCCTTAAACACTTTATAAAGATTTATTTACACCTCCTCGAGCCGTACCCCAGGTTATTTCCGTTTCAGCCTTTGGGAAAATATTTTGACAGATAGACCAGATTCTCGTTGCTTATAGAATCCTATATTCAGTTAGGGTTTCGTTCCATTTCCATCGATTTTTTTCAAGGAATAAAAGGTCTCAGGCAAGGGTTTGTTCGGATGGGACGACAGTTATATAAGAGTGAGTAATACATATACCTAGATTTAATTACCACCTGCCAAGTCATAACACTTTCACATACTAATGGTCGCAATGATAGTGATGAGGTCTATAAGTTCCCTTTCACACTAAACCCGAGGAAACACATTGTCAAAGCCGAATTTAAGGTTTCGTACACATTTTCACCTACCTTGTAACGTGCCTTACTAGCACAATCGAGATTAATGGCATATAACCTTTATGTGTTTTCACGTTTAAGTGGCGAGACATCCATAAGGATATAGTTGGGTCAAGGGTAATAGTGTAGGCTATGATACGAGCAATTTTGAATACCTTATATTTCATCATAATCCAATAGCTATGGAATTAATGGAATCTATCCCCCTTTAAGACCTAAGTAGGGATAAGGTCTGTAATGATCAGTAATTAAAGAGTTTAGGTAAGTCTATAATGACTAAAGGAAGGGGTACATGATTCCCATGTAGTAAGGTTGAGATTAAATGTAACATTAAATTGAGAATTAATGGCTACAATTTTTTTTTTCCTTGGCAAAATTGGGAAACATTACATTTGTTGTTATCTCCTCTGCCCCTTGCATAGTCAAGTTTGTAAGTTTATCCTCTCCTTCAATCGATGCCTCTTTGACCTTACCCCACATGATGGCCAATTGTCTAATTACACTTACTGCTTCTTTTTGTTGTGGTTCCAATCTTCGTTGAAGGATCTTTTGTTGATACCTCACTCTCTTCAATTCTACATGTTCCTGCCGCTAAGCGAAAATGGATGACATACACTCCACTGGTATTAGTGTATCCTCCATTTCTGCTTCTTGTTGTGCTTGTTCTTGTGCTTCTCATAGCTTGGCCTCTATGGCCTTCATCTTCCGGTATTTAATTAATTTTGTCCTCACTTGCACATCCTCCTCACAAAGCTTTGCACATTCACCCTCTATCTTCTTAATTCTTGCAACTTATGCTGTTTCCATTCTTCCCCTGCCTTCGTGCACCTTTGGTGGCATTCCGGTCATGCTCCATCATTTTACATATTCTATTTGTGATCATAAGCCCTTAATGACTTCACAAATCATCTTGACTTGTTCCTTCATGGTAGCCTTTACTACTATGGGAACTTCTGGAATTGCCTTATATAACTTCTGGATGGTTGCTTGTGTCTTCTACGCCACACTCTCAACTTCCTCCTTTTCCTTTAATGTTTTCCTGGCCTTCTCCTCATGTTCCTTCTTCAATTTCTGGTTTGATTCCTCACAAAAATCCTTAGAGTTACTTCCTTCTTCCTCTTGAATACCTCTTCCATCATAATATTGGCATAAGTCCAGATGACAACATCATGGGTTGTATCTCCCATGGCGAAGGCATTGTTTCTATTGGGAAAACTAATTTTGTCAAGCCTCCTCTTCTTGTAATTGTCTTCTCTCTTGATAATACAATAGGAATTCTTGAGCCCGATATCATCCTCCTCCTTTCCTACACCTCTTGGAAAATCCTTGGGTACCAATCTGGGCATTGTAGATGGAAAATTTCCAGGAAACCTCTCTTTCAGTGGGATCCTGATCCTTTTCCTCCTCATTTACTAGCATGGAGAGTTAGTAACCCCTGAACCTTTTACCTCCTCCATTCAAATTTTCATGAAAAGTTACATTGAAAATCATGTGAGCTCTTGTACCTAGTACACTCTTAGCGCACAAGTATTTTTCCCTAGCCAACTCCATAAATTTGTTCTCATCGGTAATGTCATGTTCCATGAACTTAAGACCTACAATATTTCCAAGAATATCTCCTTCCCTACTCAGCCAAGGTAGGACTAGTGATAATGCTCATGGATATTTCCCCTGTGTTGGTAGTTTGATTGGTGGTGTGTCATCCATCCTTGGTGGATGGTAATCTCTATGAAAACTAGCTTGAGAATCCAAAGATGAAGTTATAGCTACCTCCTCAACCTCTAGTGTCACCACTAGTTTCTTCGCCTATTTCCATGTTGTTGTTGATGGTTCTCCAATTGTTTGCATTTCCATTCGTCTTGGGTGAGAGGTTCCTTAACCGATGCTATGTTTGTTCTCTAGTAGTTGTTTCTTGGATCTGGTGGACTTGTATTCTCTCTAGTTTTCTTTGTTTTGTTCCCGTTTTTATGAAACAATGACTTACACTTAATGATCTTCTTCTGTTTTTGTGATTTCGTTCCAACTGTACCTATCTCATCCCATATTAACCGACTTTTCCAATCCACCACCTTGGTTGATGAGTTGTTCCATAATTGCATCTTGATTACCAAATTCGTCGTGTGATTCTTCCCTCGTACTGTCAATCTGTCATGATTCCTAGCATGTTTTATCATTTAAGACTTATAAGACGCTTTTATGAATTGTCACTCCCACTTCATAACCATCATTTCCATTCTTTAATACTTTTAATAGTCTTGTCATTGTGAAATTGTGCACTAGTTCATTAATGTTTCATCTGTGTACTTCACAGTCTATCTCGTCAGTGTATTTTCTTTTTAAATTGGCGTAGTTTTATTCTGATGTGTGATGACGATTCCTTCTACACAAGTTCTTATGCCTTTGTACTCAAACACTCTTTTTCTTTTTACCATATCTACTTTGTATTTGATTTTTTTCCTTTTTCTACTTTTTATTTGTTTTTCATTGTTTTGGCACAACCCATATTACTTCTCACACCTTCGACCATATCTATAGAGTTTTATCCGACTTCCATCAACCATTCCTTCAAAACATCTCCATTCAAGGTTCCCAACCACAAAACACCTGTCTCTATTACCTACTGAATCACATAGGTTCCTAACCAGTGATTTCTAAGATTTCTGGATGCTTATTAAACTTGTTGTCATAGATTAGTACTAGATCTACGACTTCGAACTTCTTTTTGTTTAATGTGTTGATCATGCCAAGCCTTCTCTCTTAATTTCTGAACCTATTGATGGAAACCTGTGACAAACTGATCTTCCTCAAGTTGTACTAACTATGCCAATGGAAACCGCGGATAAACCGACTTTCCCTGGTTGTACTAACTTACGCTAATATTCCTCTATTGCACTAGTATCCGAGCAATCCGCTGGTTGTTGCAATGTGCAAGCTAGGTAGAATGGACTCCATAGGCATTAATGCTTCCTTCCCATAGACCAACCCGAAAGGTGCCTCGTCTCCGGCTCTGTCCTGTCATCTTCTTACTTGTCGTCCTGTAAGCCCATAATACTGCAAGAATTATTAAGTCTTAATCTTCTCTCCCTATATTGCAAATATTTGTCAAGGAATTCTCCAAGATCTTATTAAAATCTTCCACTGTTCCATTGGATTGAGAGAGATATGGGGTACTCTTTTGATCATGAATCGGGAACTCCTCAGTCAATGCTGCAATTGTCTTGTTCAAAAACTGTGTACCTTTATCACTGAGTAATATGTGTAGACATCCAAACCTTATGACTACATTCTCAAACATAAACCTCACAAAAGTCTCTATTGTGCAATATGTAACTAGGGTTTCTTCTTCCCACCTTGTCAAATACTCCATCATAGTGATGATGTACCTTGCCCCTGATCTTCTTTCTTTTGGGTTGATTGGCCCCACAAAGTATATGGCCCATTTCTCAAAGTCTTGCAATGTAACATGTGGATTAAAAGGAATTTTGTCCCTCCTAGATGGATTTCTGACTCATTGGCATACTTCGCATGACTGATAGTACTCCTTTGCATATTTGTGAAGTGTAGGACAACAAATACATGTGCACAAAATATTCTGAGTAGTTTCTCTCCCTGCATAATGTCCTCTTGCAATTCCATCATGTGATTCTTCAAGTATCATCGATCTTTCATTTTCCAACACACAATGTCTTAGTATTCTATCTGCACCTAACTTGTATAAATTCCCTGCAATCAACTCACAATATGCTACTCTCACTACCAGTTATTTCTTCTATGCTACTGTGATATCATATGGAGCCATTCCTATACTTAGAAACTTCACAATGTTCAATAAGTAATCATCCACCATATTTACTACAAACAGTTATGCATCTGTGAAGATATCATCTAAATTTCCTCAATCTTCACCTGAAAATATGTGTGATATATGATCTGGTCCTGCATTCATCTTCCTAGGTTTTACTACAACCTCAAAGTTATATTCCTTAAATAATAATAGCCACCTGCATATTATCCCCCCCAACACTATCTCATTGACTAAGTATTTTAATGAAGAATGGTATCGATACATCTTAAAGTGATACCCGAATAGATAATGCTTGAATTTATGTAGTGCATAGACCATTTCTAATCCTTCTCGCTCCATGGTTGTATAGTTCTTCTCTTCTATAGAAAAATTCCTTCTTTCAAAATAAATTGGGTGATCTATGTCTCCCTCCCCTCATTGGGATATTACTGTGCCCAATTCTACGTACAATGCATCTACATGTACATGGAACTCTTTGTCCCAGTCCAAAAATATCAAAATCGATGTAGTTACTAGTTTTTGTTTCAAGTCGTCCAACCCTTTCTGATAGTCCCCATTCCATTGAAACTTTTCTTCCTTCTTCAGTAAATTCTCCATTGGTGTTGTGATTTGTGCATATCCTTTGATAAATTTCTTGTAATAACCTATATGACCCAACAATTTCGTCAATTTTATGACTGATGTAGGTGGTTCTAAATCTAGAATTAATGTAATCTTGGTTGGATATACTAATAGTCCCTATTTGCACAATACATGTCACAATATAATTCCAAACGGTGCACAAAAGATACACTTCTTCAAGTTCAAAGAAATCTGACAGTGTCTGCAGTGATCCAACATGAGTTTGAGCACTTCTCTATGATCCTTTAGTAGATTGAACATTGTCCATTCATCTAAGTAGACTTGTAGGAACTTATGGATGAACTCCTTGAATGATGGAACCACTTCTCTAGAAAACATCACAAGGGGATTATTTAATTTAAATGGCATAACTATATACTGATAACACCCCCATTTCATTGCAAAAGGTATTGTGTCGATCCTCCTATGCAATTATTATCTGATGGTACCCCGAGAATGAATCTATGAAATAATAAGTAGTTTCTTGGCCTCCTATGTTCTATAGTACCTAACCCATGAATGGTGTTGGGAATGGGTCATGTAAGCATGCATCATTCATCTTCCTTAGATCCACGCAGATCCGGATTCCTCTTGTCTTCTTTTCCTTCACCACCATTGGAATAATCCACTCATATTCTTATACTTGTTTGATGTTTCCCGCATCCTACATCCTATTTATTTCATCCCTAACCCTCTCCTTGTACCTCAGATTTAACCTATAAGGCCTCTTGCAAATTAGATTATCTCTTGTTTTCAATGGGATCTTCATCTCGTCTAAGTATCCGGTTATTCCCTTAATCTCTGAAAATTTCATTGGGAATAGGTCTTGATATTCTTGCAGTAAGTCTGCAATCTTATCAATTGTCTCATCATTCCAATAATCTCCTATCCACGCAAACTTGGGATTCTCTTTCATCCCAATGTTTACCTTATGTTCCTTTATAAGATGTGTATATGTGGAATATTTAAGCTCTGTCCCTTCTACTACTCATTCTCTTCTTTTTCGTGTACCTATATATTTCTAGGATCGTCTTCATCATGCTCCTCCCTAGCTACATTATAGAACTCCAATAGCTTATGGACAATCATCTTGGCTCTATGTGCACTACATATTGGTACCACCTCCATTGTCCCTTCTTTCGAGAATATCTTCGTTTGAATATCCCATAGAACTGCACCTATTGATGGGGATTCATGTTCAAATGTAAATGTGATTTTGAACCTATGGACGAGTTGTTCCCATTTTGTTGTCTCCCTGCTCATTTCTAATTCCAAATACTAGTTCTTCGGAATTGTGTTCAGTGTCTATATAAATTTGTGCATCCATTTTGTTTTCAGTATTCAACACCATAAAGCATTGCATTGTTCAACATGACCCTCTGTATCACTCTTTATTGTGTAATTCTATGCAACCTTTTCTTTCTCAGTACCAAACCTTATTTGTAGTAGTCACCTTATTTGTAGTAGTCATCTCACCATATAGATGAAGTCACCTTTAATAGAACATATGGTGCTAACATTCTTTGTTTCTCAGGTACCTGTAATTCAAATTCCTTTAAAAACATGCTTATATCAATTAATCAATCATACCTAGGTGGATCACATATCTCTATTCCAATCCATCACAAGGATCGAGTGATGTGTGCACAACGTCGAGTTGACACTTCATGCATTCTCTATTTCCAATGATCTAGACCTTCTTTAGAATATGATGCACATGAACTGATACTTTGCCAACTTAGTGCACCATCTACTGTCGGGTTGACATAATCCTCCATCCATGCAGTCATGTTATATAAATTGTCAATGTTGTTACCTCTTGTTATCTCTATGTATCTCTTTCCTTCAAATGAGTCCAAGGGTGCGATAAATTTCAAATCTCCAACTTCAAATATCATCTTCCTCCTCTACAAATTGATGATTTGTTGGTTTATCAAACACCCATTCCAGTCCTATCAGTGTTGGATATGGTTGATTGGTTTCCATGATCTCAATAACATCATATTCTTCCACGTTGCACACCTCATGTATATTCCCAGGTACTCCTGCTAAACGACCAACTGGTACTATTTTTTGTTGATTCATGAGCCTTAATTGAATAGTAAACCGTACCAACTTGGGTTTTCCCATTAGACCCCATTTATTCTTAGGTAAAAAATTCACTTTAGACACTAAGTACAAGATACTATTATCCACATCATACTCTCTAATATGCACACTAAATCTGAATTCTCTTTTGGTTCTCTTCCTTCATACTATCTCATTTACCATCCTTTGTGCGATGACAATCTCCATCCCTCCTGTGAAATGAGCAATCATGTCATATAGTGTGTTCAACGTAGTTTCATTTTTAGTTATCTCTACACAATGTTTCAAGAATTTTGTTAGCGTGCTTACCTTTTAAGTTGGTTTCTCTGGAACAATGTGATATTTGACATGAGGCGCAACTGATGTTGATGCTCTCCAATCCACTATGAGTACTTCTTTTCTTCATATCTAATATTTATTCCTTTCTTGTTGAGGATCAAAGGCTGGAATAGGACTTGCTAACTTCCTTACCCACTGCTCAATCTTATTTCCTTCATTCATCATATTATCCCTTGTTGTAGCTCATTTGCATGCAACAATTGCTACTCTCGATCCTTCATTGAGAATTTCGGCTAATATCTTCTACAAATTCTAAATCAAATTAAGATTTTGGTTTACTTTGGCCTGCCATTTATCAACTATTTGAGGAAAATATTATGTTGCATGATCCAATGCTCTATAGTATGTGCACGTTGTACACAGATTCTGACAGTCCTGAGCCAAGTGTCTGGGTTGATTAAAATTATAACATATAATTAGTCCTCTTCTACCTCTACTAAAATTCCCTCTACCTTAGCCTCTGCCAAATTTTCCTCTATTCGTTTGATTGAAACATATTTGATTGTTATATTGTGGAGACCACACTTCTGCTGCAACATTCTCCTCTTGAATCTTGTAGATATTTTATGTGTGATCCCTCATTAAGTTTAACGTGCAGAAATCCTTCTCTTCATGTCCTATAGACTTACAAAAGTTGCAAAACAAGTTGCTTGGTATACTCTAATACTTCTGTAGTAATGGAAACTTAGTTGGGTGATGGCCCCATTTATTACATATCTTGCAATATCCTCCTCCTGGTAATGGATTTGGAAATCTTATTGCCAAATACTACGTGAATGTTGGGCATTCATCCTTGCGGTGGTATTCAGTACTACATTTTGTATAACATACTTTCTCATGTTTCTCCTTTCCCTTTGTTAGTTTTGCGAGTTGAATTTTCAATGCATCCAACTTCTTCTGAACTTGCACCATTCCTCCACTATCTCCCATCGTAGATGATTCTAATTTAATTTCAATTTCTAGTGCCTCAGGCTGCTACACAACCTTCTGTTGGATCATTTTTCTACGAATGTGTGGTAGAAGCCTTGAAATAAACCATTCATGATTTTGTTGATGTAGTATCTGGAAATTGAGTCTACACATCACATCCATAAATCTCTGGTCGAATTCCCATATCAACTTTGTTTGTACCTATTTAATCACCTTTAGTTTTGTGATGTACTACAACTCCTACTTTGGCTTCTTGAACTCCTTCAATAGTGCTTACTTAATCACTACCAAAGTCCTGGACTGTCCTATAAGCACCATGATTTGTAGCTTCATATACCATATTATCGCATGACCTCTAAATGTTGTTGCTAACTATGAAATCTTCAAAAACTTGTCTTGGACATTCTTTGTAGCCCAAATTGTCTCACAAAAAAACAAGTGTTTTTCCAGGTCCTCTAACCCAACTCCCTAAAATTCAAGTAGTCTAAGAGTATTGTCTACCCCTGCCATGTTTCTTTGTGTATTACCTCCTATTATTGATTCTGGTTGAATATGATTATGAATATGACTTTGTGCACTACTTCCACTACTTTGAGTGATACTACTCTATCCTCCTTGGATAACTACAATTGCTTTTGACAAATATTCAACCGTTATTTTTTATTGGGGTGACACAGACGAGGTCATGGATTTGACATAGGATCATGTCTTAGTAGAAATTATAGGCTCCTCGATTACTGGATTGGAATGAAACCCCTCTTCTTCTCCTCCTATATATGGTATCACCGTGATTCAGAATAGTGTGTAAAGTTCTCTCCCCCCAGGCTCATTGTGCGACTCTCCTTTCTCAACTCCAATATTTTTACTCTTGTACCTCCCTCTGTGTAGTTCTCCAAACTCATATTATTCCTCTAGTATACCATCTTCTTTCATTCTCATTCTGTCACTTCATTTTCATCACTTCCTTCATCCTCTCAAATGATCCTCTTTTGATCCTCCAGTTCCCCTATGTGCACAAAGCCCCTCAGTAGTCAGATTCCATGATCATCACTTTCTTTTCACAGAATAGCATATTTATCCATGTACCTGATAATTTCAAGAATCTCCCGCATAGAACTTTGAAAGAGTCGCTTTATGTGACACTGTATGATTGAATAAAATCTATTGCAAATTCTATAGCATAACCTCCTAGTATGCTTTCCAACCAAAAATAAAGTGCTCGAGTAGTTTGGTTACTTACAAAATTCAACTGTCTAAACAATTCATGGGTCTAATTCCTTGGTGCAACAACGTTGTATCTTCTAGTTTTCTCCACTAATATTTCTAGTGACTCAGACAAAATAATTGGTAATTCTCCAAAGAAAATTTCATGTAGATCTATGTACACGTACCTTTTCATCCATTTCTTGTCACTCACCCGATGGTTTATGTTCTCTAGTTGTGCAAACTCCCATTCCTTTCTTTCCAACCATTTTGAGATCTCCTTCTTAGTTGGCCTCCAAAACATCCCCTTAATAAAAAAATCAAGGTCCCAACAACAAAACCATTTGTTGGAACTTTGTGTGGGTTGTAATACCCTAGGTTCAGTTTATCTATGACCAACAAAACCGACTAGAGACCAACCCTTTCAGCATCACCTTCATGCGGAGGTGAAGTCTCACCCAAGGTATCTATTGGGACTGTGAGAACCATGCTTTTGCAGTAGTAAGGGAATGGGAGGAAACCACTTGTTTCATTCTTTCTTATTGTGTTTTTGTGCATAACTCTTTTGTATTCAATATTAACTTACTTATGATTCAGATTCCTATTATCGGCATATTCCAGATTCATATATACTTTATTGTTGTAATAGTTATGAACATTGCACCATATTTAACCATAATACAAATCTTTTCTACA
>SNQJ01S0049294.1:24021-40429 GCA_010110895.2 Picea sitchensis | reverse complement strand
TTCAACCCCTGTGTCTATCATCACTAGGTGTTATGCCAAGATTCCTTTTTCTCTCTGGTAGTTGAGACTCTTTGTCTTCTCTGTGAAAGTCAAGATCACTTTCTCTGTTTCAGTTATAGGCCTCAATGCCCATCCATCTGTTAATCACCTCCACGAACATCTTCATCCCTCTTGAAGATTCTTAGTGGCTCTTCACCTTCTTTGTCAATCATCCCCAAGTGTCTTTGAGTCCTCTGGCTGAAACCATAAGTGGTTTGTGGTAGTTATACTATGTTGTGCTATAGTTGCCCTCCGATCTTGTTCAAATTCATCTGCACCATTGGATATGTAGCGAGCAAATATGGATGGCTCGAATCTGTGCTCCCAGATCTACGGTCGGGATTGGATTCCGGAGCCCCTTGCCATTCTACCTTTAAGCGGAGGGGGGGGGGTTTGGAATTGGGCGTGCATCTCTCGAGTGCCCAAGATTAGAGTGCCCAGATCAACGATGCTCAAGCGATTCCAGACCCTCCTTTCCTTTCTGCCTTTAATACGGGGGGCGGTCCGGAATGGTGGGGTATTGACAAAGGACCCCACTCCTGACATGTCACCTTTTGTATTGTTCTCCACCTGACCGTGCGACAAGGATCATTCCCTTTATCCCCTCCTCATCCTCCGACATCATTCCATCTCCCGAGTTGTGTAAATCTACTGACATCACACGTGGATTGACACGTGTTGAATACTGCCACGTGTCACTCTGATTTGTGACTTACATGTGCCTGAAATGTTGAATCAGTCTGAGACTTGTCATTACCTAGTTGTGACACGTGTTCCTAGCTGATGTGGTCTATTGACGTGATTCGGGTTGATGGTCTATATCACATCTTGATCTGCTGGTTCCGATTCAGTCGGGATTTCACACATCGTGATTTCGACACTCTTGTCATTCTGTGCTTTTGTCACTTCAAAGTCCCGATCCATAAAACTCCGTAATGGAGTCATATCAACGGTCCAGATCACATCTTGATATGACGGTTGCAATTATGTCATGATTTCGCATATCGCGATATCGAGATTCTTGATGTCAATATTCTTTGACATCTCCAACACTTGATCCTTGAAACCCCGAAATGGTCTTGGATCAACGGTTCAGATTAGACCTTGATTCAATGGCTGCGATTAAATCGTTATTTCACAATTCTTGTTGCATTGTTTCTTTTCCCTCTCCATGTCGTGATTCACGAAACTCCGATATGGAGTTGGATCAATGGTCCAGATATGATCTTGATTCAATGGCTGCGATTAAGTTGCGATTTTGCATATCGCGAAATTGGGATTTCTGTGGATGATATTACTTGACATCTCCAACTCTCAATCCCTGAAACTCCGATATGGACTGGAATCAACAGTTCAGATTCAACCTTAATTTGACGACTGATATTAGATCATGATTTCAGATATCACAATTTCGAGAGGTTAGGGAACATCATTCCTTTGACTCTCCAGTCAGCGAACTGACGATCTATCCCCACGTGTCCTGCCTGAAGGTGGACGATCCTCCTTCTTTCAAGATTTTGTGAGCCCTCTACTCCTTGCACTTCAAAGAACATGCAGGTTCTCCTCGATCCAACGGTGGTCGGACCCTACGCTCAGATCTAACGCCCGAGATATGTCCTCCATATCTACGCGCTCCTCTTGTCTACATTGAGATCTGGCGGTCATCGGGAATTTGCGATGGGATCCAACGATAACCGACGCTTCTCCTCCAAGATTACATTGTTCCTATTTTTCCATAGATGCACGCTCTTATCGTGCCATATTCACTATTGTACTTACCATCAATGACAATAATACGCTACCTGTTAAACATTTTCCAACATGTTTCATGCCTTAGTACAGGGAAACAAAACTGTAGAAGAATATGAGATCAGATTTATGGAATTGGTCAAATATGTTTTGTATATGGATAATGACCAATGATAGGCAGAACACTTCATCTATGGATTGAACCCTAAGATAAGAGCTATGGTGCGGATGTGGAAACCGTCTTCGGTAGCAGAAGCTATTGAAAATGCATGTTATGCGGAGGAACACACGAACTTAACTAAGGGTACAAGACCGACATTTCTGCATCATCCTGGATTTGTCGGGAAGGCCCCTAGGACATTTCCCATGGGAGGGGGCTCAAGGCCACCACCATATGGTAACAAAGTTGTGCCAAGGACAGTAGCCACAGGTATTTCAATGGCAGTGAGTGCATCATCTCATTCATCACCAACAACGCAGACAGATCCACGACCATCTCAGGGAACAACTAGTAGGGGCAGGGGTTCCAGGGGAAGGAACTCATTTCAGAGAAAGTCACATAATAGTGCACAGGTTCAATCTCATGTTACCTGTTGGGGGTGCGGAGGACCCCATTACTAGCGTGACTACCCAGAGTTACAATCAGGGTTCATGCATAGAGAAGGAAAGGCATCGATGGGGAGAGCAAGTAGCAGCCACTAGATTTACACAACGGTTAATAATCGCCAGGCCAAACATCAATCCACGGTGGTGGAGTCATCAAGTATGCTAAATCATATCAATGTTAATATTTTATTTGATTCTGGTGCAACAGATAGTTTCATTTCACCATCTGCATTAGAAAAGAGTGGGTTGGCATCCTATGAGCACGATGACTTTAAACAAGTCGAGATGGATTCAGGGGAAAAACAAGCGGTAGGACCTAGTGTTGATAATTGCATAGTAAACCTGGGAGTGTGTACTACCAGGTTGAAGGTATATGTCACTGCTCTCGGGGCATATGAACTAATCATTAGAATGGATTGGTTATCAGATCACCGATATTTGGTAGATTGTTTCGCAAAGAGGGTGCTTTGTGTCGATGATGAGGGAAGGCCAGTAGAGATCCAGGGTGTACAGAGAAAAGTGTCATTACGCTTTATATCAACTATGAAGGTTAAGTGATGCTTGAGGCAAGGGTGTCGACTTTATGTAGTAGAAGCAATGAATGAAAGGAAGGGACCCTCATTGGATCAGTACCCAGTATTGTCAGAATTTAAGGATGTTTTTCTGAACAAGTTACCAGGGTTACCTCCTGAGAGGGAGCTTGTTTTTACTATTGAACTAAAACCTGGTGCAGAACCAATTTCCAAAACTCCGTATCATATGACATCGCTAGAACTTTTTGAGTTGAAAATGTAGTTCAAAGAGCTACTGGACTTAGGGCTAATAAGGCCCAGTGTTTCACCTTGGGGTGCACCAGTAATTTTTGTAAAGAAGAAGGATGGATCCTTACGACTATGTATAGACTACAGAGACTTGAACCATGCTACAATGAAAAATAGGTACCCGATGCCATGAATAGATGACCTCTTCGATCAGATGAAAGGAGAAGCGGTATTCTCAAAGATCGATTTGCGATCAGGATATCATCAGTTAAGGATTAAGGAAGGTGATATCCCAAAAACTGCCTTTCGAACTTGATTTGGACATTACGAGTTTGTCGTAGTACCTTTCAGATTGACCAATGCACCAACAATATTCATGAGCCGCATGAACGACATATTCCAGAAGTACTTAGACCATTTTGTACAAGTCTTTCTAGCTGACATCCTCATCTATTCCAAGAATGAAAGAGAACATGAAGAACACTTACGAGTGGTATTGTCCTACCTTAGAGAGAACAAATTGTATGGGAAGTTGTCAAAGTGTTCCTTCTTCCATAAAGAGATCCACTATTTAGGTCATATCATTTCTGGCAAAGGAATCTCTGTGGACCCAGAAAAGGTAAAGGCCATTATGGAGTGGCCTGTGATGAAAAATTCCCATGAGGTGAGAAGCTTCATGGGGCTAGAAGGTTATTACTAGATATTTGTGGAAGGATTCTCAAAAATAGAAAAACCCATCACCACTTTGCAGCGCAAAGGTGCCAGGTATGAATGGACAGGAGAATGTGATAGTGCATTCATCGAGCTTAAGAGGTTACTAACTAGTGCGCCAATTCTACGAGTGTTATATATGGAAAAGGACTTCATGGTCTGCATGGATGCCTCGAAGCAAGGGTTAGGGGTCGTACTAATGCAGGTTGGAGGAGTGATAGCTTATGCGTCAAGGAAGTTGAAGAAACATGAAGAGCTATACGTGAATCATGATTTAGAGTTGGCAGTTGTAATGCTAGCTCTGAAACTTTGGAGGCACTATTTGGTAGGGAGAAACTTTGAGCTCAAAATGGACCATCAAAGTTTAAAATATCTCTTCACTCAAAGGGATTTGAATGCCAGGTAAAGGAAATGGAGTGATTTTATGAGTGAGTACGATTTTGGTTTTTCGTACATAAACGGGAAATAAAAAGTGGTCGCAGATGCCTTGAGTAGGAGACCACATATCTTCTCCTTGGTACCCTTAAAGGTCAATTTGAGGGAACATGTGTTGACACAACTCCAAGGAGATAGTTGGTATTTAAAGGTTACTTCAAACCTCCAGAGCGGGGAGAAGTTAGATCCAATGTATGAAGGATATAGTTTGGAATCAGATGGACTATTGAGATATCGAGGAAGGATGTCCATCCCTGAAGATGGGGATATTTGAAGCATCATACTGAAGGAACCCCATAGAGCACTTTATTGTGCACATCCGGGTGTGAAGAAGATGTACATAGACATGAGAAAGATCTTCTTCTGGGTAGGCATGAAGCATGATATAGTCCATTTCATCGCCAAATGCCTAGAGTGTCAACAAGTGAAAGCCAATCACCATCACTTGGTAGGCCTCCTACAACCACATGATGTTCCTATGCCCAAGTGGGAAGTCATTTCTATGGATTTTGTTGTGGGGTTTCCGCTCACATCTCATAGACACAATGCCATTCTTATGATAGTGGATAAGTTAACCAAGAATGCTCATTTTATTCTAGTTAGAGACACTTACGATGTCACTGATGTGGCACGTGTGTTTGTAAGCGAGGTTATCCATTTGCATGACATACCTAAGAAGATGATTTCCTATAGGAACTCCAGATTCACTTCTAGGTTTTGGACAAGTTTGCAATCAGCGTTGGGGACTCAGTTGAACTTAAGCACAACTTATCATCCTAAAATAGATGGGAACACTGAGAGAGTAAATCAAGTCATGGAAGACATCCTCAGGATGTATGTCATGGATAATCAAACCCAGTGGGAGAAGTAACTACCTTTGGTAGAGTTTGCCTACAATAACAGTTTTCATAGCTCCATCGGAATGCCACCCTACGAAGCTTTGTATGGAAGGCCAAGCAGAACACCGTTGAGTTGGGATAGACTAGAAGACCGAGTAATGGTTGGGCTATAATTGATTCAAGAGATGGAGGAACAGGTGATTCAGATTAGGAAGAGACTAAAGTAAGCATAGGATAGGCAGAAAAGTTATGTGGATTCCAACAGGACCGACCGAAGTTATGAAGTGGGAGACCAGGTTTTCATTCGTATCAGGCCTAATAAGAGTACCATATGGTTCAGGAAGGGGAAAAAGTTGTCACCTCGATTTATAGGACCATTCAAAATCCTAGAGAAAATTGGACCCGTTGCCTATCGTCTCGTACTGCCACCCCACTTGCATAAAACTCATAATGTATTTCATGTATTTGTTTTATGTCATTATGTTGCTGATGAATCACATAAACTAAATTGGAAGGAATTGCAGGTATCGAACGTGGGAACCCTCACGGTATAACCGTTACACATATTGGACCGTAGAGTTTGACAGCTCAGGAATCGTCTGGTGGACCAAGTTAAGGTCTAATGGGACAACTATAGTCCAGGATCTGCTACTTGGGAAGATGTCGAGACACTCCGACAAGACTATCCCTCACTTTTTTTACCACCTCGAGAATATGTTTCTTGAAGGTTGGGTGTATGTAACACCACCTTTTGAATTAGACAAACAAGATTACTTAAGGCCTATATACTTTATTTTCTATTCATAGTGAAACTTTAAGATGTATGAACATTTATGAATGTTTAAATGTTATTGATAATGATGTATATGATGCGATCTACTATGTGAATGTAAATTTTACGAATGTTTAAATGTTATTGATGATGATGTATATGATGCGACATATTGTGAAAATGTGAATTTTATGAATGTTTAAATGCTATTAGAATGATGTTGGATATGATGAAATCTATTTTGGTAAATGATAATCTTATGAATGGGGTGTCGAAATTGAATTATGGGATATTATGAGATCTATTTCTAACTGTAAAACTTTGATGTTAAGTTGTTGGTACAAGGATACCAAATAGAAATGATGATGGTATGCAATTACATAATGATAATGCATAGAAATGTATGAGTTTGTGTTACAGACTAGTCTGTAGGTTATGGGCTATGAAATAGCCAAGGGATAATGATGATGAAAGTGGATATCATGATCACTAGCCGAGAAACATTATGGTACAAATATTTGTATGTGAAATTATATTAGTTTGGATGCATTGCTATGATATGTGGACCAGTGCAGTATTTCAGGTGATAAGACTACCCAAAACTGAATAAAAGATGACAAAACCCCCATCAACACGGTGCCACTGTATATTCCATTGTGAGGTGTATGGACCCTAGTTATGATTAGGAGGGGTGGGAGGCATTTCCCATGTGTATTCTCTGAAACCCGAAGTCATGGGAGGGCGGTGTTATCTCACGCTCCCCAAGACATGTGATGATATTTGTCGGGGTTCTTTGGGGAAGCTTGGTGAATAGTGACACTTCCGCTTGGGTTCTATTTGGAGTTAGGTCAATATAGTTCCTAAGATAAGTCAATGAGGAGGAAGGTTAGGAATGGAGATGGAAGTAATATAGGGAGGAAGGATGGTAGAAATAGTTGATAAAGTATGGATATTTGTCTTATGGTGGAATTTAATGTTTTCCTTGAAAAAAATAAAATAAAAGAGAAAAAAGGAAAAGTAGTGTATATATGAATATTCATAAATTACGTAACTAAACTGCTATTTGTCTAAATAAAATTGTTGACTGGATAATTGTAATTAAAGAGTTTCTCAAACATTTGATTGGTTGTTGTGCTTTATAAAAACTAGTCTTGTTGATTGGATTGGATGCATACATAAATTACTAAAGGGTAATATTCATTGATTATTAGTACATGCACACGAGAGAGACTTGTATGTACTAGCTACACATACATTTCTTGTACCGCTTACACTAGTATATATGATTTTCTTGACTTACTTACTAGCACACTAGTATATATGATTTTTCTTGACTTACTTACTAATAATGTCGGTTAATTGTTATGAATGTGTGAACCATGCTTCTTTCATTTGTACCATGAGATACCTTAACTTCGGGATGAAGTTTCCTGAAGGGTGGGTGTATGTAACAACCCTGCTTAAATAGATGTATAGGGATTTTTAATTATAATTAATTGTCCCAATATGGTTTTAATTAAATATTGATTAGCATTAATAATATTAATTAAATATTTATTTATTAATTAATTCTTTATAACTTTTGATTAATTAATTAATTAATTGATTGATTACATATCACATTCAATGACATGGGTAATAAGTTAAAGGGGTTAATAATTTAATTTATTAAAGACTTAAGTATACGGAGGGGATAAGAAACATTAAATAAGAGGATAAAACATTAAATAAAAGGATAAGACATTAAATAAGGGGATAAGATAATGAATAAAGGGATAAGGAAATTAATGAGGGGGAAAGAGTCAATGAAGGAGGGATATGACGAGAGGAGTCTTACGGGAAGGGGATGATTCTTTTGGGGGGGAGGAGGAAGAATTTTGGGAGGAGGATATATTTTATGGAGGATTTTCTGTGGGGATCTCTGGTGTGAGGAGTTTGGCCTTGGGGGTTTTCGGTGAATCAGAAGCAGGGGGCACCGGTTTGCTGGGGGTTTTGGGCACGGGGGCTAGGATTCCTTTCGGTTTCCTGGAGCTAGGGATCCAGACAGGCTACTCCTAGCTGGTTGGGAGGTTAGTTGGTTTGGGCAGAGTTAGTCAATGCATTAGGCAGCAACAAAGCAGCAGGCTGGACAACCCGGTCAACGGAGAAATTAGCATCATGAAGAGGTAAATTTATATTATTCTATTAAGTAATTCTTATTCTGTTATGAAATTGTTGTTCATTAATTAATTTAACATGCTTATATGTTGAATTAAAGAAAATCTATGTAGAAGTAGAAGTTTACTGTTTCGATTTATGGATTTAATAGACTTAAATTAATTTGGTCTCTACATGGAGGAATTCTCTCATAGGACAAGTGTGTTGGCTAGTGAGTTTAGTGGGGTTGCAGGGGGTGACCATGATGAAGAGGCCAGGTTGAATATGGGTCCTCTGCGAAAACCTAGTGAACTATTGGAGAGAGCCATCCCTTCAAGCCTGGAAGTGGGAGGGGAGGAGGGGGTGATTGTCTCTTGTTTAGACTGAGACTACGAGAAGTGGAATGGGGATGAACTAGGGGAAGAGCCTAGGGAAGGTGCGGGCGCCAGAGAGAGGACCAACTGAGGCCAGAGTGGTTTCGAGGGCGAGACTCTCCTTGGATTTCCTCCTTTTCGTGGCATTCTGACAGCCCCGGGGGTGAAGGTAAGTGCAGGGGAAGAGCCCAGGTGGGCGAGGAGGAGCTAGAGATATAGTTAGTTTCAAGGGAGCTCAACAAAGGAGGGAGATTGGAATGAGGCATGGCTTCATGGCTGAAGAAGGAGGCGATGTCACATGTGTAGAATAATGGTGAGTTCAATGAGGTGAGCCATGGAAGGGACAACATAAGAAGGCCAGGCGCACCAGGATTAATGGTGTCTGGATCGTCGTAAGTGAGATTTAAATGCATGGGGGTGGCGGTGGTGTGGACCACGCTTCAATCACATTTCCATCTCCATGGTGGCCTCCTCGTGCCACCTCCAAGTTCCATGTGTCCCACACTATCATCCCATCCAGGGGCCATTGATTGTATCATTCATCCATGATGGTACAAGAGAATAAAAACCAATTCCATGATTGAAAAATAAAGTAAAGACGAACACAAATTTATGTACAAATTAAAATAAATAATCTAAACTAAGAAAAAATTAAGAGAAAACTATTTCATCTAGTAAAAGAATAAAAAGGTCAGCCTACCATTACAGTAGAATGGGATAGATCATTAATATCATTAAAGAAATAATTTTTTAGTGAAATCCCAGGAATTAAACCAAGGAAAAGAATTGGGAAAGATAGGTCAACAATTAAAATAAGGACCAATATAAATATTCCTAGGGTAAAGGTCCTAAAGGAAAAACAAACAAGAATACGAGAATTGATAATCCAATGAATAAGTTCCAATTCACACATATAAAATTTCCCTTTCATTTAATTAAACAATTATTTTTTTCTGTGAACCTAACAACACAAGTTAATGGGAATGCTCAATCAAAATAGATTTTAAGTCCAGTCATTTGAATCATTCCACAAATCCTCAAACCCTCAACATTTGTTTTCATGAATAAGTCTTTTACAGATTTGAAAATGCCAAAAATTTCTACATAAAAAATTACATGTGATATCTTTCACCAAAGCGTCAATTTCTCTTTTCCATAAAAGTTAATTATTAACCCAAAACATTCAAATTATTCAATCTAATGAGGAAAACAGAGGATATTATAGCTATGGAGTTCATACAAAATAATCATTATGGGATGAAAGGGACTCCAAATATCAATTATTTCAAAGAATGTGTTTAACATGAGATCATAAATCAAAATGGGAATACAATAATAACATTGGATTTCTAATAAGTTGTCGAGTAAGTGAAAGTATGATTTATTAGTTCCCAATTTTTTTCAAAGTAGTCTGAGTAGATGAAATTAGATTAAAACTTCCCTAAGATGCTCTCATATTTCAATACTATATAGAAAAATCCTTAGCTGTCAGTTTCACAAGTCATTTATGAACCTACATAACAAAAATAAATTTATATTCAGCTATTTGACAGTTTGACAAAAACTCTTCCTCTAAATGACTAACTTATTGAAAATTAAATTAGAATAAAAGGAAAAAATAAGGACCATAATAAAAACTAATACTAAGAACATCTTGATAAAAAATATAAAGAGGATCTCTTCATTAAAATAAGAGAGTAGACGTGTTTCGATCCCTCCATGGATCATCATCAGGAGGACCACTCAAGAAAGAAAAGAGGCTCTTAGATTAGATACATCCATATTTGATGAGAAGAAATTTGAAAAATTTGCAAATTTTCAAACCTACAAGGGGTGTCACAGGTCATATCGCCTGCAATAGGTGTCCATATGTAGGGTATTGTGGGTCAAGAGTATTGTAGCCAATGACATTCTGGATCTACCTCTAACAAAAGAGAAGCGACAATCTACAATTTGGTTTTGAAAAATTCTTGGATCTAGCCTAGAGCATTCAAATATGGAATATTTTCTCTCTAAGAGCGTGATGAGGAAGAGGACAAGATAGTAGGAAACTTCAAGACATTACAAATTAAAAGAAAAAATCAACTAAATAATAAAATGGGTGCAACATCCCGCTCTAGAGACCACGTGTTATTGACTTATTCTTTGAGGACACTTTCATGCAAGTGATCCAGTTATGGTACATGGTTATTTGTTTCAATTATGTATTTTATGACAATGTTGATGGTTGTGATGTATTGTCATTTGATATATATGTATTGACATATGTTATTGACTAGTTTACATGAGTGTGCAGGACATGTGGTATATGGTGGATGCCGTTGGCATCAATGGACCTCCTTGGACTCCAGATTGAGTTAGTGAGTGGATTGTGTTTTGTTTGAGTATTTCATTTATGCATATGTGCCAGATGATTGATTTAGTATGATTATGTATATGGATCAGTGACAATGTTTTTGTTAATGAATGAGCGATGATGAATGTTTACTAATCTGATTCACATAAGGAGTAAATAGGTCGTGCAGATAAACCAGATATTGAGGGAGAGGTGTGGAAACATCCCTATCATAGCCTACTAGCACTCCCATTGTGGGTCTAATTGTAGGTTACCAATTAACTAGTTCGAGAGGTCCAAGATGTCATTAGGGAAGGTTGAGATAGTCACTCATGAAGATTCTAAGGGGCACGCAATAAAGAAGAGTACGTATTCCTTAGAATCACTTAGCCTCTCACAAGGTCACCCGAATGGAGTGTTGACTCCAAGGGTTGGAAAACTACCAAAACCAGTCAAAGTCGAGTGGCACCCTTGGAGAACGGAGTGTAACATACCCCAAATTTCACTAAAATTAAAAAAAAAATGATTAGGGGAAAACACTATATATTGTCAAATCTGTCGTGACATACAAGATACTCTTTATAAATTTGTGTCACTATTTATGTTCTTACTTCTACTATCCATGAAAACATACCATAGTCGTCTCCATTTTTTATGTGAGATCTAGTCTTCTTGCTACTGCATCCAAGTTTCTTACTATGATTATTGTTATAAAGTTTGACTACAAAACAAGGTTGGGTTTTCATCGAACCCATACAAACCTTACTCAAAATTATAGAAATATCCCCTTCCCATTATCATAACCTATGCCATGCATAAATATCTATATTATATAGGTCACCCGTATAATCTATGCTATGCATAAACAATCCATAAAATATAGATCACTCATATAATATCCATATCATATGGGTCACCCATATACTCTATGCTAGGTATAAACAGATACAAATCATAAAGGTCAATACTTAGATTAAGGCTATGACTATACTACGTTTACAATTGTAGATTATAGTCTACGCGCTAGTGTAAAATCGCCCCTACTTAGCATGTTCCATAGTGGTAAGTTAGAGAACATACGACATGGTGTATAGTCTAATTATGAAGTTATACCATCGGTCAATTATTACTGATCCAACATTGGGTTACCTGTCCACTCATCATTAACAATTTATGAAATGAAATAAAAGGTTGAAGCGAGGTAGGATATGCACCTCGACCAAGATTTTGTCTTGTCATTAAAGCTAGGGCACATCCATTAAGGGAAGACAGACCATCCTAGGTACTCTCTAGGCCTTTCATTGTTTGAACTGCCCATTGAGGCTTTGACACCTCAGACATCCCACATGGAAAGGGTGGTGTGGCCTACCTAATGTTCCTCCCATCACTGAGAAGTTTGACGTGCCATTACTCCTCGTAACTAATCTCTTTGGTCTCATTTTGATTTGGTCATTTCTCTGTTTACCCTTGCTTCCAACCCTGGCATTCAACTCTGTTACGATACTCAACTCTGTGATGGCCTTCGGCTCTGTTACGATGTTTGGATATATCATGGCATTCGTCTCTGTGAAGGATCTCTACATGCATGGTGAGTACTATATACCCTCCTTCGACAGTATTTAAAGGGGTTCTTCTATTGTTCAAGGTCTTTTCCTTACAGTGTTGCTCTTCCCATTATTTTTCTTTGAAAATAAAGTATGCATCTTGTGGCCTTATCTCCTCCATCTAAAACAACTTAGCGTTCTCCGTGGAATACTTCCTCTTCCTCTGTATCATGTTTCTTTATGGCATAAGCCTTGGTAACATATACTACATTCTTTGTGGAATACCTGTAATGTACCCCAAATTTACTAATAAAAAAAAACAATTATTAGGGTCATTAGAGTTGATCATTCGTCTTCAAGACCTTTCGATCATTCATTAACTATACTATAGAATAGTCCTATTGCTTATTTGTCTTGCAAAACTTACCCTTACCACTCCTTCACATAGGTGTAAGTTACATCTATATATTTAAAAATGACTAACTTGATTCTATCCTCAACAATAAGGGTGAAAGAGTAACCTAATACCTAACAATTATATTCAGTTTGGAGCTTCCATTCCACTTATACAAACAATTAAATACCCTTAGAACTTCCATTCTACTCACACAAACTATAGGGAATACTATGGCATAGATATATAAATTTTTAACGATCCTTAGAATATAGGCATCGTTCACACCATGGATCATAGGTGAAAGTGTCTCTAGTTCGCATAGTTATTACTGATATGACACCAATGTGAATATGTGTTAATACTCAGGTTAGTTATGACTAAGAGTTGGTGAAAACTACTTGTTTCTTGTCATGTAACGATCCCATGATAACCAAGTTTGGCATAAGTGCTAACAAAATGATAGGTAAGAGTAAAGTCATAACCAGAACAATAGAAGAATGAACATGTAACCCTAAAAGGATTGTCATCGCACTTCACCATAAATATTGATAAGGAAGCTACATAGGTAACACTGTCTTGATTTAAATAACCCTACCTATGACATTTATGACATCCTGTGGCGTACACCTTTGGGTCATTGCTCGACCTCCATGCCCATTGTGTCTTTGCACCTTGAATTATTCACATGGCCTAGGTACAGTTTGGTAACCATCACCATTAATCTGTTCAGTGGAGGGTTTTCTAATGTTATTGTTCATTCTTCTCCTTGGCTCTTTGTATTTGCAAAACGTTGCAAAACTAACCCTGTTGTTGTTCATCTCAATGGGATGGCCAGAACTCGTGAATTTAGGCTTGCTCTGTGTGGAAGGAACATTAGGAGACCTCCCAGTCGGATACCACCTTATGCGAGGTAAGAGCCTTTTAGTCGTTGTTATCTGCACTCTCCATGTTACCAAGGGTTATTGTGTGCACCAGTCACCTTCAAAATTCCTATTAGTTTTATTGGCCTGAATTCCATGGTATGATAGGGAATTTTAAAAAATGGTATTAGAATCGACAGTACTTAGGGTTTTATCTTGGCTTCACCCTTTACCTTTATATCATGCATTTCCTTTGTGTAAAAACCCATAGGTAGTTTTGGAGTGAAAGTGTCACAGGGAGCAAGGATGTCCACCCTGCTAGTTCGGTCATAAATGAAATGTCGGATATACCGTATTGCTCGTTTTGTTTTCTTTGTGGTTACAAAAACTGATAGATGTGTATGCTTTGCCTAAGTTTTCTCAGCAATATTGTTACTTTGGAATAATTCCCTGACTGTTTCGATGTTTTCCTGTTTGATTCTTGGATTTTCTTGGGTGTTAAATCCTAGTTAGGAAACTAGGTTTTCTTATGTGTGAAAGGCATTTTCACCTACGCAGTATAAAATTATGGTTTCGTTCCTTTGAGTTTTTAAATAACATATATGAAGATTATACAGGACTCTTGTGCCTCTGATTAACTCTTCTGAATTCAAATCTCTTAATTCTGTGAATATAACCCTCAATGTCTTCCATGCCTCACTTTCCTAAAGGAGCATGAAAAATATTAGTAGGATTATCCACCATGTATACAGGGGTTTCTTTTGTCTAGAATGTGCTTTCAGTATCTAGCCTGTACTCTCTTTTTTGTGGTCCATGTCACTATAATGTGAATATTTAGGGTATAAGTTAACTGTTCGAACATACCCTCATTTATGATTGAGTTATACTTCCAGTGGGTTTATATAATATTTACCTTAGGTTCTGCGTGCTTAAGAAAACAACGTTGTGTGTAACTTATTTGAATTTTGTTTTCTTTATACACAATTCATAAATTCCAGAAAAAACTGATTTTGGTATCTCGTAACTCTGTCTGTAGTTTTTGGGCTGGGAAAAATAAATGCTTTTGAGGGATACGCTCTACTCTATGAAACTTAATCGTTCTAGAAATTCTTGAATTAACTTGCCAAAATCTCACTCTGTAAAAAGGAAATCCCATGTATTCCATATTGATTTCATTTTCCTTTGTACTAAATCTGTGGTTGTTTCGTTACTCACGAGGACAACATTTTGGAGTCCTCTCTATGATCCGACTGGTAGTTCTGTAGAACATCTATATGTTGTGTGTTATTGATTGTTTTACTTAGATAGTATTTTACATATTGGGTAATGTCTGATCTATTTTACAATTGCGCAATCAGTTGGTTTTGTTTGGTTGGACATCTAATGATGGGACCCCTGTTTCACTGCGAGGGTACCCATCAGTATTTTAAATCTCACTCCTCCCCTTTGGCATATCGATGGATCAATTCAACGGATCCGACTGGAAGTGCACCCATGACAAAATCATGTTAAGTGATAACCCCGTGTGAGAAATCTCCATTGTCTTAATTAATTTATCTTCAATATTTAGATTTACTTGGCTTTTGCTCGACACTAATGATCCATCTCAAGTTTTCCTGCAGGACTTGTATAGTCGCAAACGACGATCAAGACAGTGCCTTACTCAAGAAAGGTATTCGGGTTTCAATTTTAATGTTTAGGTTTGAATGATTCAAATTTGGGTTCTCGGTGATACTGGTTAATTATCCAGGGTATTCTATTTGTAATTATTCGGATTCATGCCTGTTGATATGGAGATATTATATTATCTAAGCTAGTTTGGGTTTTAGTTTGTGAACTGTTTATCTAAGCTAGGGTTTTTACCCTCGTGACCATGAAATTCCTTCATATATGAATAGGGATTTTCCGAAGTTTGTGTTTATGTGTATAATTCTCCCATAGCCTGTACTATTATCATTCTATTTCCGTAAGGGAGAAAATGAATTTTTGTTGCTTCTATTCTGTCAAAACATATGTTTCCCTTAATGATTATAATATTGTGTTTTCCTCAGTAACTCTATTCTCTGTATTTAGATATTTAATATTTCTTTAGTTAATATGTACAGGGACACTGTAACACCAAATTTTTTATTTATCGTCATTCTTTTCTTTAAATTTCTCATGTGAAAGTTTATATATGGATATGATAATTAATGATGGGCCCCTTCTTCTTTGCGAGGGTACCCATCAACTGGTTACCGGTCCAATCCTCATTCTCCTAGATCATGGATATATTTGTTCATAAGGAGAAAAGGCGATTTGATTTCATCATGGCCAAAGATAAGTTATGTTCTTTATTTATTTTTATTTAATTTCATAAGTATTCAATTTCTAGATAAGTTACTCAAGCCTCGCTTTAATTTACTTGCAGGTTGGGAAGATCGGTTTTCTCGGGTGAAGGAAGAATTTTACCATAAAAGGTATTAGAGTTCCATGTCCTTCTTTGAATGACCTATGCACATCCTTAGAGCTATGTTTATAGTACAAGAGGTTGTGGAGTTTTTTTCTTTGGTTTATGATACTCTAGCTGTAATGTTTGAACAATGCTCGATTGAACACAATGGTTACTTTTGCAAGACACTTTGAAGTCTACTGTATCACTATATTTCTATGGTAATAAAGACTATATTCCTACTGTTATTCTTTCTATCTATTCTCTCCAGTGTTTGTCTATGTACACATTTGAATATCAATTCAAATATATATATATATATATATATATATTCAATGGACAATAGGAACATAAACATAGTTCTACTATTTTATTTATGCATGACCACATCTCTCTCTCTCTCTCTCTCTCTCTCTCTC
>SNQJ01S0049294.1:0-15013 GCA_010110895.2 Picea sitchensis | reverse complement strand
CTTCCCATGAGGGCTTTCACCATAAGGGGACCACTTTGGAGTTCATCCATTTTTGCACCTTATCAATCATGATAAGACAATAATGAGTCATCTATACATTTTTCCAACAATGCATCATATACTAATGGAACCACATCGATCCATATTCATCATGTATCAATGAGAACTCATTGATCCATCTTCATCTATGCATTCTCATTAAGGACAATACATATTATATTACATAAATCATCAATCAATCAATCCTTTGACATCAATCAATCACTTCACATCAATCAGTGACATCAATCAATCAAACCATTGGCATCAATGACAACATGATCCAACACCATAAATAAAATTTAATGAGTTCACTATCCTGTAGCGATTACTATTGAGTTCTTCTCTTTATCTTCATTATTAAGAGGAAATAGGGCTGCAAGTGGGCCCCCTCCTTTATCTTCTTCTTGACAGAAATAGTGTTGCAAGTGTGCCCATTCCTTTCTCTTCTTATTGACATAAATCGAGCTGCAAGTGCGCCCACTCCTTTCTCTTCTTATTGACATAAATCGAGTTGCAAGTGTTCCCCCTCTCTGGCTCTTTATTGACATAAATTTTGGGCTGCCAAGTGCACCCTCGCTTTCTCTTGTTCTTGACAAAAATCGGGCTGCAAGTGTGCTCCATCTCTTGTTCTTTCTTGACATATATTTCAATCTTCCAAGTGTGCCCTCTCTTTCTCTTTCTTGATAGATATTTTGGGCTGCCAAGTGTGCCCTCTTTTTCTCCTTCTTGATAGAAATTTTGGGCTGCCATGTGTGCCCCCTTCCTTGCTCTTCTTGATAGTATTTGGGCTTGCCAAATGTGCCTTCTCATTCTCCATGTTGACAAAACTCAGTATTTCCTAGTCTTCCCTTCCATTGCTCATTCTTCCTTGATCAAATTTGTATTCTCAGTTCGCCATCCTTTCTGTGCATTTTTGTTTTCCTAGAACATACCCAACGATTTACATAAATTACTATGTGTTTTTCCCTTTAAAATCACCCAACAGTTTTCTTGGATCTTACTCAATAATCTAGATCTTACCTTGCAAATCTCCTGGAGTATTCTCTCTGTTTTTTCCATTAAAATCGCTCAACGTTTTGCCAGGATTGTATTATGCAATTCGGTTTGTGAATTCGCCAAGAGGCTGTCGACAATCAGACCCCATGATGGCTTACATCCTTTCTGAAATTTCTTGGCTATCTCCCCTTTTCTTCTTCAATTGAAAGTAAATATGGATTAACCTTCTTTGTCCCATAATGGTTTGGTGATTGTTGAATTCCCAATGTTTTAATCTTTTTTTGATTTTGATTTTTCCCTTAAGTTATTTTAAATGGGAATATTTTAGGAGTATTGATGTGTATCCCACCTATTTCAATAAGAAAAACTCCTTTTAATAATACATTACCTTTTAGGAATGGGAACTCATGAGTTAGACACCCTAGTTTCATTGTTTAGTTCCTTACTTATATGGACTCTTAACTGTTGGATAATTTACTCTTGTAAGTGGACTCATGTGACCCTTTTAGAACAAGCAAGGGAAACTTTAGGGGCTTATATTTTACACCACATTTTATTACACCATGATGCAATGTTTATTGACATCCCACCTAGTGTAAATTGTAATAAGTCCTCTCAGGGTGTACATGGATTAAGACGATCAACTTGAATTATCATCAAATATATTAAATTTGGGACATCATGATCTTGTATGGAATAAAATAAATGTTTTTTTTTTAATGACGTTAATAGATGATATTATTAGTTCAATACTAATGTCTTTATTATATGAACATGGTTAGAATTAGATCTCTTTCGAGCCTAGGTTTATATTTTTATTACGGTTCTCGCTACTATTTATGTAATCTCATATTACCCACTCACTTCCATTATAGCTCGAAGATCTCTAAGTATGATAGAATATCATGTTCATCTTGATTAAGCGATGATTAGGTGAGAAGGATGATCTAGTTATTGTGGTTTATGTTCGATTGCTTCATGTTGGTAATTGCGTCTATTAATGTCAATGGAATTACGATGTTGTGTTTAGATATCTACCTGATGTTAAGATTGTAACTATTCGCATGCGCTTCTTGTCCTTCCTTAAGTAATTTACTCTCGCTCTTGTATTATTTTATCGAAGAAAATTTTCATTTTAGTAAATTATATCTTTCATCACAAAGAATGAATGGTTGGTCTTGGTCGATGAATAAAGTCTTGAATTACCTTTGAATGATTATGTATTTATCTTACTCATGTGCCTTGATATAATGTTGATGTGTGATTAATTAAGTAATTAGATTACTTGTGCGCCTTCAAATAAAGTTTATGTACGACTGTTTTAGTAAGTAGGATGATCTTGCGCCTTCAATTATGTGAATGTATGATTGTTTTAGAAATTTGTTTACCTTGCACCATGAAAATAAAATTGATGTTTACTATTGCACCATGAATTGAATGTGATGTATGATTGGTTTTGTGATTAGATTACTTTCACCATGAAGATATAATTGATGATTAATTTTGTGCCTTGAAAATAAAGTTGACCATTACTCTTGCGCTATTAATTATATGGATGTTTGATTGTTTTAGAATTTGTTTACTCTTGCGCCATTAAATATAGTTGATGCATTATTTTTTAGTATTTATATTTATCTTGCGCCACGTGAAAATGTTAGTCTATGACTGATAATATATACTGGATTTATGAGTTGTGATTGGATTAGTGGGATTTAGACACCTCCTTTCTCCTCAGAACAATTGCCAGCCCTGAGATCTTAAATGGTCAAAATCAATTGGATGAATCATGGGCTTGAGTGTTGCTTATGTGTCCTGGAGGTCCTAACCATGCAGGATAGATTGGGTAGGGAGTTATTTAATATTTTTCGATATGGTTGATCGTTATCTAATTTCATCAATTGATTGCGATGTGTGGAACTGTGCCACTATTTATGTTTATGAATTGATCAAGTGTCGCTATCATTTATGTTTATCTATTGGCTTGTTTTGTTATTGATTATGATGATATCTCTCTTTTAATTATTTTAATTATGATGTTATGTTGATTATGCGTTGCTATGAATTCTCTGTTGACGTTAATTTACTAATGCTTAAAAAAAAATTACCTATTGTAGTTCATTGTTCCTAATCGTAACAGAGGGGTCGTTACAAATTGGTATGGGATATATGTTTTCTATTAGGAGAAAATGTTTTTTATGCACCCATTAAACAATCCTAGACTTATATCAAGATTAGATATTGTTTTAAAATGAACAATTATAACATAGATGATTTTTTTACAGAATTATGTGCATCTATTGTTGAATACATTGAGAAAGGTAATGTAAGTTTTTTTTTTGTATTGTGTATTTATTTTAGTGTCAAGTTAATTTTTTTAATTTAGTTAATACAAAAATGAAATATTTTATTTTTATAGGATTTTTCTATGTGAATTTCACATATGTTAGTGGGGATTTACTCTACAGAGAAAAATATCAAGGAATTCATTTATGTATTTAATATTGATAAGGCAGAATAAGGAAGGAAAAATAAACAAAAAGTAATAGAAGTTGAAGTTGCAAGAGTAGACAAACAAGAAAATGAAAGAAGAAAGAAAAGTCCTCATTCTAGAAATCCTAAAAATGTTACATTCGAGATGAGGAAACTTCAAATGAATATTCTGTTGAGATTAGTCTCAATCAAGTTATCACTCCTTCTCTCAAGAAGAATAAATAAGAAAAACACAAAGTAGTGATTCCCAGGGATGATTCCATTCCTATTGATTACGAAGAAATATCTAATTTACATGAAAACCATTTAAATCATAAGAGGATAAAATAAAAAAATTTCGATGATGAAGAAGTCATCGCTAGCTATGCATATTTTAATGAAATTCCTAAAGGTAGCAGATAAATAATAACACCAAGTGTTGATCTAGAGGATGGTATTATGGAAACAACACAAATTTCCATTCGAAATAGATTGAGGATGGCCAACTTAGTTGATTATGGCCATACATTTCAGTTGAATTTGAAGCATCTTTATAAACCCACAGAAGGGAAAGAAAAATATCAAATTAGAAAACTGCAACACTTGCATATTCATAATTTTAAAGGATTGATTAGGTACAATCCATATGCACATGTGGTTGATTACCTAGTTCTTGTTGACCCAATGAAAGTTCATAGTAGGTATGAATTTGATAGATAAAATTGTTTTGACTATAAATATAACGTGATTGGAGGAAATCATTCTTCATTGGCTAGAAGAGAATTGATCCACGAATATCCCAATAACCCTCTTTTTGAGATAGTCAAATGTATAATTTATGTTGGTTTAATAGATGCAAAAGAAAATTTATTGACATAGGATAATAACACAGATAACAAGTATAGGATGTCCAAGAATTTCATTCGAACAATGATATTTATACATAATGAGTCTTTTGAAATATGTTGTAGAGAGAGATCAAATGTTGATGTGAAGTTTCAAAAGCAATGTTGTATGGAAATAGGCTTCCCAATTGATGAGGAAAATGTAAAAGAAAAAAATTGCAAAGAAAGTGATGCATTCAAATATGTGGATAGTTATTTTCAATTGGGATTTAGAATTGTATAGGTATCGGATTTGATAGATGATATCTTCAGCCTATGGGAAAATATTGGCATAAAAAAACGGAGAGTTAAGAAGGATAAACCATTTATATGTAGCACAAGTAAGACTTGTCCTAAAATCAAGAATCTTATAAAAGATATGACTATAACACCTTGGAGAATGATACAAGGAGTGAAGCATGAGAAACTTATCATATCTATATTTTCATGTGTAAGGTTGGGTGAATTATCGATGGAATAAATGTGTGATGAATTTAAAAAATAAGTTTTCTAAGTTATTTTTATTTATGTTAGGATTATAAAATTAAATTTTTCAGTTTAACATATCAATGTTCTAAGTATTTTATTATATACATCATTATAACATTATTATTAATTTTTTTAGTCACAAGGTGTCTATGAAAATAAAAGAGGAAATGGTTAAGATGTTGAATGAAGAGAGTTGGGATGATGTTAGACTCAAATATGAAAATTCAAGCTCTCCAACAACATTGAACCATTTTTTTGTTTCTTTTAAAAAGGTATGTTGATTTATTACATTCATATTATTCATTTGTAGGCTAATTTATTTCTATTTTATTACTTATAGATATATAACTATATGTTTGTTTGTTTCATTAAAGATGCCAAATAAGAATGTAGATGGAGTACCTAAGACCTTCGAAAATGTTATTCAAAAAGTCAAGTTTGAAAAAAAAATAAGGAGATGTGCTCGAAATTTTGAACTTGATGACACCCTTGATCACTACATTTGGAATGGGCTCGACACTGTTTACCGTAAGTGATATTAGGTTATTGTGAAAAAAATGCAAATATTGTTCATAAAAAAGAATACTCCTTAGTTATTGTGGATATCCCTCATGGTTATAATATCTGTAACACCCTTCTCTTGCGTCCAATGAGATAACTTATTCTTTGAGGACACTTACATGTAGGTGATCACAATTATTATACTATTGGTGGTTTTGATTATAATTATGAGATATTGTGGATTTGATTATATGTTATTTTGTTGTATTTACATAGACATGTGCTATTGACTGGGTTCTACTGAGTGTGCAAGACTCTGGACATTGAGGATGTAGAGGCATCGATGAAACCCCTTGGACTCCCGATCGAGTCAAGGAGTGGACTTTTGGGGTTTGAATGTTGTTGATGTGACATATGTACATATGATTAAATGTTATGATGATTGATTATTGTTGTTGACATGATTCGTTGATGCATGCAAGATGATGATATCTTGTCGACTAGACTCACATTTGGAGTAGAGGGGTCACGCACGACAATGAGAGACATTTAGAGAGAGGTGTGGTAGCATCCCTGCCACAGCCTACTAGCACGCTCGTCATGGATCGAACTGTAGGTGAATGATTAACTATTTCAAGAATACCTATGATGCCATGAGGGAAGACTGTGATAGTCGCTCATGATGATTCTAAGGGGCATGCAATAAGGAAGGGTCCTTATTACTTAGAGGACCTTAGTCTCCCACAAGATCACCTGACGGAGTATTGACTCCAGGGATTTGACGTCTACCAAATTTAGTCAAGAGGCAAGTGTAAACCTTGAAGCACATAGTGCGTCTTGAAGGGAACGTCGTGCAAAGAAAATAGAAAGAGGTGAGTGGCACCCTTGGATAACGTAGTGTGTCCTGAAGGGCACATCACGATTTTAACTATGATAAGTTAATAAACCTAGTGTCTAGAAAACTATTCCTCCTTAGGACCTGGTTGGCCATAAAATATATGAAGGTATGATTAAAGTTTAATAACTAAACCTTCCCTTAAAAATTATCTCCCAACCTAGTGAAATTAAAACCTAGGTCTAAGTAGAGCATGTGGATAAAGAAAAACTAAATAAACATGTAAGCATAAGGAGTAAGAAAATCAAACTTAATTATTAAAGTAAAAATTATAATGGAGGATTAAATTTATTAAAAGGGTAAATGGTTGTTTTTATCTACACTTGATAAATTGATTTTTAGTTAAAAAGGAAAAAGGGGGAAACTAAAAAGAAAAGGAAACTTAAATAAAAATGGAAAATTAAAGAAAAGGGGAACTTCAAGAAAAATATGAATGTCTAACTTAGTAAAGAATCTAGCCTTTGTAACTTTCTATTTATGGACTCAACTAGGAATTAAGTAAGGCATAAGTCATTTAAGAATTGTAAGGGAATAATGGGACACCGAGGAGCGTTTTTAGGAATGATTTTAGGTGGTTGAGAGAAATAGACAAATTTGATTAATTAATAAAATTGATTTTCTGGTGGATCTAGGGGATCGGATGACATGTGTACGTGGGAGGTTTTTTGAAATTAATTAAATGAAAAAGGAATCTAATGAGGGTTTTGGGAAACTAATGACTAAAAAAAATCTATTAAAAGGATGGCAGAGGAGGAGTGTGGATCACATATCACTATCGTAACGTTATGCTACTGAAATGTGATCTTAACTGAACTTTATCTTGTGGGAGTTGGGATACCCAACTCAAGTAACGAGTGGTAGCTCAAACTTGCGAGGTGAGCTTGCGAGGTGAGTTGGGTGCTAGCATTCTCTGGTATCGTGTGTGTGGCCCCTTTGTGGCTCGGGGGGCTAAGGGAGAAGAAGAGTACCCCTAGCATTCACTGGGAGGTATCGGTGAGGTCACATTGGTTGGAAAGCAGAAGATGGACGAAGCATGTGCGATACAACAACTTCGTAGTGTTTTCATTTGTCTATAATACGCATGTGTATATTTGTATTGAATGGTAGTTAAATGTCGTTATTGTGACTTCAATTAAGGTGTTTGTGTTGGATTACTGAGAGAGGGGATGAATCAGTAATAACGTAATTATAATCCTTTTTCTCCAAATATTCCCAGTGTTATATCAATGTAGAATTATTATCCAATAATGAGAAATAAGAAATGAACAATCACACACATACATAGTACACCAGTGTTTTACATTGAAACCCAAATCGGGAGAAAACCACAAGATGGTTTTTCTTATATGTCTCGAAGAATTACATTCATTGGAAGCACCAACTTCCTTTTTTTTCTAGCTACAACTGGAAGGAGGCTCCAACCCCCTAGTTTCTCAGGATACACATGAGGGAAGCTCCAACTCCCCAATTCTATGGATACAACTAGAAGGATGATACAACCCCTATGTTTTCTGTCTACAACACAAAGGTGGCTACAACCACCAATCCTTGCCCCATCCAACCATCCTAACCTATAAGTAGAATGATGGAACCACTATCAACCTATCACTTTGAGATATACTATTGTACAACTGTATCAACCTGTACCACTGACCTGTATCCAATATGTACAACTTCCTTGTAATCAATCTGTACTTGAATTGAACATGTATCTACAAAAATGCAATAGGTACACAACTTATAGTGTTGCAGACTACATATGTACGTGACCTATCTGATATGCAACCCACGTATGTACGTGCCCTAACTGTTTTGCAGCCTGCGTATGCCTTCTAGAACTAGGGTTTCCTTTTACTTGAAAACTTCTGACCCTCTGTAACTTATTTCACATAGCTATATAACCTGTCACTGTATCCAAACTATAAATTTACCCTATGCATTCATTCTCATACATAACATTCACTCAAGACAAATTTGTCTCTCTCTAGTCATGTGCCATATAGGTGTGTGAAATAATGAACAAGTATACTTTCCTTCACATGATATTTTTAACCAATGGATGGATATGATGTATCTAAGAACTTTAGACCTTCCTGGAAGCTTGATATTAGAATCTAGAACCTTTGCATCTTCATCTTCTCAAGTCTCCATGGCTTCACCAACATGTACTCACCCTGTACACAGCCATTTGCATCTTCATCTTCTCAAGTTCCATGACTTTATCAACATGTACAATCCCTCGCATTACCAACCTATGTAATGCATTCTCACCCTATACATAGATATTCCATGTACATGTACACACCCTATACATAGCCAACCCATGTATGTATGCTAATTCCCATTCACAGATAGCCTCACACATGTACTCTCTCTATATATAGACAACCCGCATACGCCTCAGAAAAAAGGGTTTTTTAGTATTCATTGTAACTCCAAGAATTTTGTCAGTTAACACTGCGGATACCCCCGCATCGCCTCCACTGCATGTATCCACGAGTATTTACAATAGGCTTTACACAAGAAAATATATATACAATATGTACAAGTGTGTTTTTTAGTGAGTGAGCTTTGCCTCTTATTTTTATCTTCATTTAGCTCCTTACACTTTCCTTATTTTAGGCTTCTCCATTTAAAAATAATTTCTTTTGCAAACACTTTGACTCTTGGGGGTTTCTATAAGACTCATGAGGGTTCTCCAAGTTCATATGGTCATAACTCCTCAACTGTGAGATCGACGCTCCACATACAATCGAAAATGACATGACAAGCACTATGCATCTAGGATGTTTTCCCTGACAAAATCTCTTTCCTTCATCTCATTATTATAATACTAAGTATGGGTTCTTTCTAGCCATACTTCTAGGATAACTCCAATCCATAAAGCATCTTCCATGAGGTCTTTCTTGTTCATAAGTGGACCATTTTTTGAGTTCATCCAATGTGTACTTCTTTTCAACCATGACAATACAATAGTGATTCATCTTTACATCAATCAATATTGGGTCCATTACCCAAACCTTTGTGCTACAAGTATTTCTTCAAGGGTTGAGATCAATGACAACCAACCTTAATTAACAATATACTCTTTTTCCATTTATGGAAACACTCTGATGCAATACTGAAATCATATCACTCATGCTCCCCCTTTAACCTTGACTCTATCCTCTGGAACCATGCCTGTGTCCTCTATATCCGATAAATCTGCTCCCCCTGGAACCATGCCTCTATCCTCTGCATCTGATAAATATCTCCCCCTTTGTCATCAATGGAAAAGGTATCTTTCCATCTGGGGCTGCTCCCCTTGACTGAATTGTCCTCTTGTGGTGCTTCCTTGTGTACATCTAAGACATATAAGATAATAATTCAAAAAACATTCATTTTAGAGTATAAATAACTCCAAGTCTCTGGCGAAGATATTCAACGACTTCCCATGGAAGTGGTTTTGTAAAGATGTCTGCCACTTGTTCTTTTGTGCCAACATACTCAACTATTATGTTCTTTTCTGCAACCTTCTCCCATAGAAAGTGATACTTGATTGGAATGTGCTTCATCTTGGAGTGCATCATTGGGTTCTTTGAGATATTGATGGCACTTGTATTATCACAATAGATTGGAATGGGCTCATCATACTCAACTTGTATATCTGTCAGAGTTTGTTTCATCCAAAGAACTTGTGTACAACATGATGTTTCCGCAATATACTCTGCCTCAGCTATAGATAAGGATACCAATGATGGTTTCTTTCTTATCCACGATACCAAATACTCACCCAAGTATAATGATGCTCCACTGGTGCTTCATCGATCATCAATACAACCTACCCAATCTGCATCTGTGTAGGCCATAAGTGATACATCCTTTCCTTTTGGATACCATAATCCAAACTCTTTTATTCCTTTGAGATATCTGAAGATCCTCTTCACTGCTAATACATGTGATTTATTTCGTGGTTCTTGAAATCATTACACCTATCCAACTGCCTTCATTACATCTGGTTTGGATGATGTCACATATAGTAGGCTCCCAATCATTGACCTATATTGCCTCTCATCTGTAGAATTTAAATCATCATCTTTTCTCAACTTGCAACTGATTTGCATGGGAGTGATAACTGGTTTGCAATATTCCATTCCAAACCTCTTTATCATTTATTTGATATACTTGGTTTGAGAAATAAACATTCCTTGGTTTTTTTGACATATCTGAAGTCCCAGAAAGAAGGATAGTTCTCCAAGTAATGACATTTCAAATTCATTCTGCATTTCTTTTACAAACTTCTGTCTTAACCCATCATCATCACTACCAAAAATAATATCATCAACATAAAGTTCAACTAATAAAATATTATCTTGACTTACCTTGATGTAGAGGTTTCTATCTGCACTTCCTTTTGTGAACCCTGCATGTTGCAGATACTTATCTAGTCTAGAGTACCATGATCTAGGAGCCTGTTTTATACCATACAAGCATTCTTTAATTTACACACATAATTTGCGTTCTCTGACAATTGAAATCCTTTTGATTGTTCAGTGTAGACTTCTTCTTCAAGTTCCCCATTCAGAAAAGCTGATTTTACGTCCATCTGATATACTTTAATATTTTTAGATCATGCATAAGATAAAAGCAAGTGAATTGCTTCCATTATGGCAATTGGGGCAAATGTCTCTTCAAATTTGATTCCTTCAATATGTGCATATCCTTTACATACCAATCTAGATTTGTTCCTTGTAACTTGTCCATCTTCATTCAATTTATTCTTGAAAACCCTTTTGTGTCGATCACATTCTTATTCTTTGGTCTTGTAACCAATTCCCAAATGTCATTTTTCTCTATTTGATCCAATCCTTCATCCATGGCCTTATTCCAAGATTCATCCTTGCTGGCTTCTTAAAAACAGTTTGGTTCAATCGTAGATAAGAGTGCTTGTCATGCTTGTTCTTTTGAATGGATTCTTCTTCTAGTCTCAAATCCTGCATCTTTGTTTCCGATAATCTGATATGTAGGATGATTCTTTTGTACTCGTTTACTGGGTGTATTTGGAGACACTTGTTGAACTTTCTCTTCTTCTTCTATCATATTCTCTTCATCTTCCTCTTCTACTTATTTTTCATCTTCTACTTCTTCTTCTAAGGGTTTTTCATTCATTCATTTTCTTTCATTGATTCTGGTCTGCATGTTTCATCAATTGTTACGTTCATGCTTTCCACTACTTTGTTCAATCTTAGATTGTAACACTTGTATGCTTTCCTTTTACTTGAGTAACCATCAAGTACTCCTTTGTCCACATGAGAGTCAAACTTTCTCATTCCGCCATATTCTCTTTTGATATAGCATTTTCTTCCAAAAAATCTTAAGTGATTTACATTTCTTGGTCTTCCTTTCCATAGTTCGTAAGGATTTTTTTTTCTGAGCATTACTCTGTTTTGAATGTGAACTGTTGTATGTACTGTTGGTGTCCAAAAAATATTTGTCAATTTCGAATCTATTAACATTGTTCGAGCCATTTCCTGTATTTTCCTATTCTTTCTTTCAACAACTTCATTTTGTCGAGGTGTCCCAACAACGAAGAATTGTTTTTTTATTCCATGATTGCTGCAGTAGTCCATAAATTCCTTTGAGGTGAACTCTCCTCCATTATCAGATCTCAAGCATTTTATTTTTGAATCCATTCCATTTTCAACCATTTCCTTGTAGATATTGAATTTTTCAAAAGTTTCCGACTAATTCTTGAGAAAGGAAACTGCAGTCATTATTGTATAATCATGAACTAATAACATGAAGTATTTCTCACATTTTAAGCCCCTTTTTTTAGTTGGTCCAACTAGATCAGTATGCACAATTTTCAGTGGTCTTGTCGTTGAATATTCCTTTGATTTAAACCTGGTCATTGTTTTTTTTCCTTGTTGATAATGCTTGCATAAAGTGTTGGTTGGTTTCATGATATGGGGCATTTCTCTGACTGCTTCTCTTTTGCTGACTTTGACAAGGTTGTCAAAATGTATGTTACCTATTCTTCTATGCAATAGCCAACATTCATCTTCCTTTCCTAGACAACACTTTTCATTTCCAAATTCACTTAACACATATATGTTTCTTGAAGTTGCATTTGTAGCGACCGATTTCCCTGAACCTTCTTTTCTTATCTCACACTTTTTTGAATCAAAAGTAACTTTATGACCTTGGTCACACATTTGAATCACACTTAGAATATTATGTTTCATATCTTCTACTAGTAGAACATTTTCTTCCTTTTTATTCTTGTTCCCAATTCAAACTGTGCCTTTTCCAATCATTTTGGCTGAATAATCATTTTCAGAGACTGATCCATCTCTTTCCTTTCGTAATGTAAGAAAATTTTCTCTATCACCTGTCATGTGTTTTGAACATCCACTATCAACATACCAACCATGTTTCTTCTGCTTAAATGTTAGAGCAATTGTACATTCTTCATTGCTATATTGATCTTGTTTTCTTATCCATGTCATTTTTTGAGGTTCCTCTCTGTCATTGTTGTTATTCTGTTGAGGTTCTTTAGGAAGGAATTCTATTCTACAATCTTTGGCCACGTGTCCAAAATTGTTACATTTGTAACATTCCACTTCAGTGCTTAAAGATTCAAACCTGTTGTAACTTCTTCTCTATGTTTCACTAGGTCTTCTTGAATAACCCCTTTGTGTATGACTTTCAAAGTTGTTATTGTTCATGTTGTTAGCTCTATAATTCACAACTTTATGTCCAAAATTATTACATGTATAACATAAACCAAAAAATATATTTTGATACCTCGGAGTTGAAGATCTTCTGAAAGGAGGTGCTCTTATGAATCCTTCTTCTTCTTGAGGCCTATCTGTCTATTGTTGATTCTGAAATATGATTCTTTTTGGTGGAGGAGTGTCCATGTAATCTTCCTTGTATATCTTCCTATCCCCTTTGATTGTTTCTGCATAACTTTTTGGATGTGTTTCTTTCTCTATTGTTTTTTAGCTTGATCCCTTTTCTGTCTAATTGTATCCAAGTCCAAACTTGTCAAGATGCGATTTTTGACTATCGATAATGTCATCCAGAACTTTTGAGTTATTCTGCATATTTTATTTTTGAATATCCTTTCTTAGTGTGACAATCTCTGATTCCAAGTTTCCAATGATCCTTTCCTTTTCTTCTAGCTTTTCTTTGAGTGCTTCATCAATTATTTTATCTTCTTCTATTTGAACCTTCAATTTTGTGATCATTTGTTCTAGTTCTTGAGTGTACTTTTTCTTGTCTAGTTATGCTTGTAGTTTCTTGTTTTTCTTCTTTTCTCTTCTTCTTGATAGTCAACTTCTGCTTCTTCAATTTCTTCTTCAACTTCTTCATATTCTTATTCAGCTTCTTCATATTCTTCTTTGAAGTCTTCTTTGTCAGAGCCTTTTACTACCATGAATAGAACTCTTCCTTTTTCACTGTCACTAAATTCATCTTCATCTCATGATGAGATGTCTTCTTTGGTGCATAAGCTTTTCTTGAAAACTTTCTTTGTAGTTCTTTTGCCTTTATACGTGTGTTTTCCTTTTGAGTAACCTTCATCATTTCTATTTTTCTTATGAGGACATCTGTTAGACAAATGACCAATACCATCACAATTGAAACAAATTAAAGGAACCTTACCTCTATACCTATTGTCGGTTCCCTTGTTCAGTCTTTTGACGAAGTTGGCCACTTCTTCATCATCTTCCGAGACGTCACTGTTGCTACTATATTCTTCTTGTTCCTTTTTCTTTTGCTTTGATCTTTTGGATTCTTTGAAGGATGCTTCTTTTACATATGGATTTTCCTGCTCAGTTCTCATTTCATATGCTGTGAAGATTCCATGCAGTTCGTCCATTCTTATTAAGTTTAGATCCGATCTTTCTTCTAGTGCTTATATATTAGGGTTAATTATCATAGGAAGATATCTTAGTACCTTTTTAACAATTACAAATTCTTCAATTTCTTCTCCCAATCCTATGATTGCATTCACTATTTCATCAACTCGTAAGAATTAAGCTGCAATATTCTCATCTTCCTTGATTTTTAGTTGTTCGAATTGACCTCTATAAGTTTGAAGCTTTGCTGCTTTGACTTTTGTATCTCCTTCATAAATATTTTGAATCTTGTCCCAAATCTCTTTAGCGGATTTACAATGTGCAACTTTGGTGAATACCATATCACTGAGACCATTCAAAAGTGCATTTTTGTCTTTGGAATTATTCTCACCGAGTTTCACTGCTTTTTCATTTGTTGGTGTAACTGTTAGTGATGTGTATCCATCTATAATTGATTTCCAAACTTGAAATCCCTGTGCCTGTATATATGTCTTCATCCTTATGCTCCAAAAAGAATACTTTTGTCCATCAAACTGTGGTATTCCATTTTTATACAAGTTGGTACTCTCCATGATCTACCTTTTAGTTGTTAAACTGATTTCTGAAGGAACCACCTCTGATACCAATTGTTGGATTACTGAGAGAGGGGGTGAATCAATAATAACATAATTATAATTTGTTTTCTCCAAATAATCCAAGTGTTATATCAATGTAGAATTATTATCCAATAATGAGCGATAAGAAATGAAAAATCACACACATACACAGTACACCAGTGTTTTACGTGGAAACCCAAATCGGGAGAAAACCACAGAATGATTTTTCTTATATGTCTTGAAGAATTACATTCATTGGAAGCACCAACTTCCTTTGTTTTCCAGTTGCAACTGGAA
>SNQJ01S0049293.1:81637-111346 GCA_010110895.2 Picea sitchensis | reverse complement strand
TCTCATATATTGTGCATGGTGTATTGTGGTGTATTGGTGTAACTCTTATACTATTGTTCATTGATCATTGGATATAGTTGAATGGTTTAAGTATAAGTTGAAAAAGGTTTTAAATTGTACTTGATACCAATTCACCCCCCTCTCAGTATCAACAAAGTGTGCATTATCATGGTGATGTTCCCAATGTTGCATGGTGACAAAACCAATGCAACATCTAAACGCAACTCAACTAGTCAAACTGAAGTGTCAACTGAAATAGAATATTCTCCAGGTGGAATATTCTCCCCTAAAATATAGGAGACTAGATAATGACTAATTATGACTAATAAATGAGGAAAACCTTAGGAAAAATAAATCCTAGGTGTGTGTGAAGTAACTCCAACACCCCCCCTGAACATCACTATGGTGAAAATAAAGAATGGGTCTCGGCAACGAGGCCATGCTAGGTACCCAAATACAAAAGATACACTGAAATAAAGTGAGGAAAAAGGGAAAAAAAACCCCTCAAGGTAAAATGTATGTAAAAAGAAGAACTACAGTTGCTAGGCAACTGTGTCCTTCACTCCAAGACGACTTCGCAGAGAATGGAACTTATGCTCAGTGAAGGTCTTGGCGAATATGTATGTCTTATGTTCTGCTGAAGGAAAAAACTGTAGGTTGATGACCCCCTTGTGTACTAAGTCCCAGATGTAGTACATGTGGATCTCGATGTACTTTGTCCACTGCCTCTAAACTGGATCTTTGCATAACTTTAGAGTGCTCTGGTTGTCACACCAGATGATGATCGACCAATGAAACTGAATTCCCAACTCAATCATAAAATGTTGTAACCACATAGTTTGAATAGTTATGTTAACTACCCCTTTGTACTCTACCTCAGCTGAAGATAGAGAAATGGCATATTTCTTCTTGCTCGACCTACAGATAGGCCCGAAACCAAGACTGAGTGAGTAATCATATGTGGACTTGCGATCAGTGTTATCGCCAGCCTAGTTAGAATCAGTAAACCCGATGAGATCTAATGTAGAGTCTGTTGCATAATGAATCTCAAAGGTGATGGTGCTCTGTACGTATCAAAGGATACACTTTGCATCCTTACAATGTATCTCATGCATCTCCTACATGAACCTAGAAACTGCACCAACTACATAGGAGAGGTCTGGTCTGGAGTGTGTGAGATACAACAAGCTCCCCACAAGTTGTCTGTATAGTGTGATGTCAACCAGTGGAGTCTCCCCGCCATATTCAAGTTTGACTCTTGATAGGAAAGGAGTCGGAGCATACTTGCAGTATGTCATGTGAAATCTCTCAAGGAGATCTCGTGCATTCTTGGCCTGAGACAGTTTGATGCCTGATGCATCCTTACTGATCTCGAGTCTAATGAAGAAGTGTAGCAAACCCATGTCTGTCATCAAAAACCTATCATGTAGAATCCTCTTGACTGCAGCAATCGCTAAATTTGAGCAACCAGTGATCAACAAATCATCAACATACAAAACTAAGAGTAGTAGTGAATCAGTTGTCCTGAGCATGTAGACATTCAGGTCTGATTTACAACGTACAAAGTTCTGTGAAAAAAGGTATAAATCCATCTTGGCATACCATGCCCTTGGAGCCTGCTTGAGGCCATAAAGGAACTTCTTCAGTCGACAGACCAAAGATGAGTCTTGCATAAATCCCTGGGGCTGCTCCATATAGATCTCCTCAGAGAGATCATCGTGATGAAATTCATTCTTCACGTCCATTTGATGGACTTCCCATCCCTTGTATGTTGCAATGGAAAGTGTTAATCGTATGGAATCCATCTTCGCTAATGGAGTGAAGGTCTCATCATAGTCAATACCATGCACCTACTGAAAGCCTTTGGAAACGAGCATGGCTTTGTATCTGCTAATATGTCCATCCGTTGTGCTCTTGGTCCTGTAGACCCATCTGCATATGACAAGTTTCCTCCTAGAACGAAGGGGAACCAGATCCCAAGTCCGGTTCTTGAGGAGGGATTTGTACTCCTTCTACATGGTGGATTCCTAAAAGGGATTTCCAGCAGCCTCACCATAAGACTGTGGATCTGAAGACTGAACCAAGAAAATATTCTTGGAGGGAAATGGTTCAGTGGCAGTGAGTGCAATAGGAGGCTCCTCGAAATTAGATCGAGTCCTCCTAGTATCAGATGGACCACCAACGAGATCCCCTGCATCCTGAAGAGTAGTTTGTGCCCACTTGGGCCTCTTCTCTAGCTCTTCAACTGCATTTGGATGCTCTGACTCTGCATTTGACTGTACTGACTCTGAATCTGAATCATCTGAGTCCTCTGAATCATAACTCTCATCCAAAGAAGAATCAACATGTGCATGCTCATCGGACAGGTGGAAGAATGAAGGTGTCTTGCTTGCAGTTGTTGAAGTACATGCGAGACACTTTCCTCGAATTGGACACTATGCTCAATGATGAGCCGATCTGAGGAAATATCAATAAGCTTGTATTCCTTCACACTGTCAGGGTATCCAACAAAAATTCATTCAGTGCTATGTGGATCAAGTGTCTTCTTCTTTTCAGAGGGAATCTGGGCCCATGCACGTGAACCGAAAATGCGAAAGTGGGTCACTTCCGGTTTGAGGCCGCTCCAAGCCTCATAGGGGGTCTTATCCTTGAAAGATCTATGGGGAGATCTGTTTTGGATGTATGTTGCACAATTAAGTGGTTCGGCCCATAGTATATGTGGTAGTGACTTTGCATGCAACATGCAAGATGCCATCCCCTTTAGAGATCTATTTTTCCACTCAACATCTTTGTTTTGCTGCGAAGTATAGGAAATTGTGTGTTGCAAATGAATCCCTTCCTCATAGAAAATATTAAGGATATCATGATTGACATACTCTCCCCCGTTATCATTTCAGAGGAATTTGGTCTTCTTTTCGGACTATGTCTCAACCAGGGCTTTGAAATCTTTGAGGTGTTGAAAGACCTCGGATTTTTTCTTCAGAAAGTAAATCCATGTAAAACGTGAGAAATCATCAACACAAATGAGAACAAACCTCACTTTTCTGATAGATGGATGCGTAAAATGACCCATAAGGTCACTGTGGATCATATCTAAAGGCACGTAAGCTCTCTGAGACTTTCCTTTGTCGAATTTATCTTGAGGGTGTTTTTCGAGAACACATCCCTCACATACTCCCTTGGAGAAATGGATGTCTGGTAGACCATCAACCAATATTTGCTTGCTAAGTTGTTGCATGTATCTAAAATTCAAATGTCCAAACCTTTCATGCCATATCCTACTACTTTCATTGGCATGAGTAAGCAGTAAAGCAAAATCAGGTTCAATGAATTCAGAAAAAATATACAATCTAGACTGATGATTTACCTCACCAGTAGCAACCCTAGAGTTGGTTTTCATGTCATATACATCCATGAAATTTGGTGTGAATATGAATTTATTTCTGTTGTCGGAGTTCATCATATGATACACAGAGAGAAGCTTGATGGAAAGTTTGGGAACATGCAGCACATTCTCGAAGCTTCCGTTGGTGAGTTCAATCATTCCTTTGCTGGTTGTTGACGATTAAAATCAAAAAGAGGTTTTTTCCCACAAAGTATTGCTAAAGCCTATTATTATAAGCTAACAAGATATATAATACTAGTAGGTGGGACCCCCTTGTAGATTGGGAGATCAGATATGGTTCTTATTTCATGTTTTTGCTGCTATTCGACATCACTTACAGGGTTCTACATGATTGATGAAATCTTGTTTTTATTGGCAATGAATAAGGCATATTATGTGTTGGTTCTAATTGCGACAAATGAAGGATTAATAAGGCATGTTGTGTGTTTTTTTTATTGCTCTAGGCTCTAATTTCATGTTACGATGGCCTATGTGATCTATTGTTATCCTTGTTATTTGTTCCTAGAGTCATTACTGTGACACTTGCACAAGAGACATGTTAGTAACAACATATAAGAAGCAGTTGAAAAGAAATAAAAGCAATATAAAAAAAATGCAAAAGGAAGAGAATGAACTATGCTAATATGCTACTCTACATGCATTGAAATTAAAAGATCATTGCTAGTCCTAGCTAAAAAGTTAATAGCTATGAGATTTATTGAGTTATATGAAACATGGTTGATATGTGTTATGGTATAGTTGGCAATGGTTAAATGTGAGATGGGTGGCGTGTTTGACAAGTGATAGGTGTTAAGTTCGATGCATAGATTTATTAAGAGGATTAATGGAAGGTTGGTTGGTGTGTACTAAGTAATTGAATGAGTGGGGGTGGAGGCGATGTGCATTTACTGCAGGTCACTCATACTCCTTCCACTATCTGTCACCCTAGCTTGGCAATTGTTTAATTGTGCTTTACTATGGTTAGGTTCTGACTTTCAAGCAGAGGAAGAACCGCTCATCCAATCTCGTGTTTTTAAGGTGCTCTTGGTTACAAGTATGTCTTTTCACTATCGATGAATCTTCTTTGGTTATGAAATAGATATTGGCTCAGGATGTGTGGGTCTATTCTTTCCTTAAGTCTGGAAACTGTGTAAATTTGTGTTATTTTTCTGGAATGAATGGTTGGTGTGGTTTCATTGTAACAATGTTCGAAGTTATTGTTTCATTGATCACTCTAAGTTTAGAATCCATGAAGGCTCTCTGTCATACTTATTGATCTTGGTTGAAGGGTTTCGATTCGGTCCAAATTGGCTAGTTGTCTCCACGTTTTCTTATCACCATACCCAGTCATTTGTTGTTATGGGGTTTGTTGGGTTTGAAACACTTTATGCCATTGCGTATTGTTTTACTTGGGTATGGTTTTGTTCATGTTGTTGATGCTTGCACAGTAGGTTACGATGGAAGCTATGCCAAAGGGTGTGCTTAAGGTTGATTTCTACTTCTCGACTTCGTTTTATCTTGACATTCTTAGGTTGATTGGGAAAACCAGGAGGTTTATACCCTATGTTTTCTAAGTATTGTTACAGTACCGAAGTAAATCCTTGCTCCTCTATTCATAGTCTCTCCTATCACGGGAGTTGTCACCTTGTCTTCGAAGTTAGTAGTGATATACCCTATGTGTGCACCGTTGGTCTCATAAGTTCTTACCTAATGGTGGGGATCAACTCCAGTCTCCCTGTGTCGGTCCACATGGTAAATCCTTGATTACCCAAAGCCTAGTTTTTTATAAAGGGAGCCTGTTATGTCCTGTTGGATACATGGTTGATGGTTTTGAGTTAGTGGTGGATCGTCAACAATGTTCTATTGTTGGCTCGTTTATGTTGATTATTCTGACAGTGGTTGTGGTTATTGGTATTTAGTCACTGCAATTGGTTATTATAACAATCTAATTGATAAGATCAACATTGTTAATTGGTTGATTGGATAATGGGATCGAATACATAGTCATTGTCTTTTACATGGTGATTATTGAATTGTTAACCCGACATTAATTTTAATTGATTAAGTCACAACAGTGATTTCACACGGGATGAGTGGGTATGTGTAGCCTTCCTACAGCATGTTAGGTTGAGTTAATGATTGTTGTGACTATGTGTTTTAAATTGCCAAATAGGAATATTTCAATCATGGTGATTATGGTATGGCCATCCACTATATATGCTCTGAATATTATTGATTGCACCATCAGAGATGATCACAGGTTTTTAAACAAAATGGTTTTGTTGCAAATTTGATCAATTTATGAGATGAGATCAGGCTTGTTGTTGATACCTCGTTATATTGATTGATAGCCCAACATTGTGGCTGTTTAGTTTTAGAGTGATTGGACCTGTACAGAAATGCTCTGCATTTTATCGAATGGTCTGTGTATTCCAAGCATAGTATGAGTTAAAATGGTGATTGTTGTATGTGTGTTTAAGTGGAAAGTAAGGATCTTTGCAATTAAAATATTGATGGTTGTATTTGGATGTATGTTATGCGTGTTGATGAATATCATGCATCATAGCAGAGATAGACACAGGTTCTATCACAATTTAATTATTAAATGAATTAAAATACATAATCGGGCACAACTTTTGTGTCTGTGTTTGATGATAGAAATAATTCATGGGCAGTGGTTGATAAGTTGGTGCTGAATAGAATGGAAATAAGTGACTGTGTATTCATTTGGGAATTGTTTTAAAACATTAAATGGACAATGGGAAGAAACATAACCCTTCTACATGTTGTTGTGGGATGTATATTGTCTTGTTTTGGTGACACTGTGTTAAAGATTTGATTACAAATAGTGAGCAAGTTAATGCACATAATTGATGGAATATTACACAGTAGTTTTCTATTTGATCACAGTGATTATTTGGGTGGTGTTACTTCTTTTTGATATAGAATTTTTTTTATGGATTACTTAATTAATTTTATGAACAGTATCCCCTCTCTTTCCCTACCATTATTTCTCTTTTCGCTAATTGCAACCCCATCTCCTTCCCACATTCATTTTTCACTCACTGCTCTAAAATTTAATTACATTCAAGAAGAATTTTGTATTGAAGCATTTTGAAGACGCGGTTTCTTGGTTGGATCACAATGATATTTTATTTGGTTTGCATTACAGTTGATTGTTTGTTGTCTTTGAGAAGTAACCATGTTTCTTTTCCCCCTCATTTTATCATGTTTCACTCAATACAAACCCCTTGCATATCCCGGGACCTTTTGTCATCCCCTACTCATTGATAACAGTTAAACAATTTATATGGATTGGATTGCATGAGTCTGATATGTTGTTGAGCCAAGTCTATTTCATATGTTTAAGGAGTTGTCATGTATGGTTGTAAAGGAAATATTTGCTAATCAATCATGCATGCAGGAATGAGATTTTCCAGCCAATGTATCCATGGCAGAGGCAACCAAGGGAGAGGTAATTGGAATAGAGGCCCAAGAAGGCCAAGATTCTCCATACACTTTGACGTTGACTCACAAGTGTTAGGAAAGTTGTTTCAGGCCGTATTTTTCAATTGGATTGGGCAAGGAGTGGTCCAACCTAGGCCTGAAAGGCCTCCCTTCCAAGCTCCACAAGCCCCTGGTATTCCCCTGCCCCCTCATGTCTCATTGCAACCCGAGGTTCCTGAAAATGACGGATGGCAAGAGATTGTCCACCCAACAGTCTCCCAACATCGTGGCTGGCCCAATTTGTCCTTACCTTCTCCCCCGCCTATTAACCATATTGTCCAAGTTGCACCTGTCCACTCACCAGTTCAGTCCTCTCATGCTAGCAAAAGGTTGAAAACCGAGGCCCACCATGCCCCTGAAAAAGGAAAAGCCATTGTTGCCCATTCCTCACCCTCCAATGGCTATGATAAATCTGTGTCTTCCCGGATGCATTTGAGGGATGATTGTTCTCATGTGATCAACGAGATTAGGCCTAAAGGCTCAGCACAACCAAAGGAAAATTCAAAGAAATCAAAGGGTGACAGCAATAATCAAGGAAAGATTGCATCTCAAAGTGGAAAATATGGTTTTTGAGTTTTATTTTATTTATTGTTGATGCCAGTTGACTTCAAAGTTTTGGACAACATGTTTCTTTGGATATATGAGTAACAATTTTTTTGAAAATAACTTCAAATATCAATGAGATAAATTGTCAAATATGAATGTGATGATGGGAGTCATGAGGAGGGGTGTTTTTCTTAATTAACTAGTTATGTTATGATTCTTAAGGGGTCCCACCTACTCGTTATTATTTATCTAAAACCCTTATTATGATTTATTACTTTTCCCCTTAACTAAAAAGTTGGTTGAATTTTTAGTTAACTTAACTAATGAGGTAGTTAAACTACTTCAACCAATTCTAATTTTCTTAAAGGATAAAGGAAAGGGAGGAACAAGTGGAGGATAGAAGGAGAAGCATACTAAGGTTTGTTCTTTGAGTTTATGTTCAGCTAGTTTAGTTTTCATTCATTCCTTAATTTATCACAAGCCTAATTCTTTTTTATGATAGCAGGGTCTTATTGTAGACATCAAGATTCAGGGTTGAATTGCATCATTCAGACACTTGTTTTTCAGAGGTGTTGATCTATCTTTGATAGTCTGTGTAGACTTGTCTGTTTTTGAATTGGTTTTCATGACTGAAAAAGGCTATTGTGCATATTTGAGTGGGCAGCAATATGTGGAAAGTTGATCCAACTTTTAGAGTTCATTTTTTTATTTTCTGCCAGAGGTCCTTTTGTATGTTCCATTGGGGATGTCTAAGTTTGACTTTGGTCCAAAATTTCTACACAAAATTTTGTAAAGAGAATGACTCTTTGGTGAATTGGAATGAAATAAAGGATTTCTTTATGTCTCATCTATCTTGATTATCATCTTGGTGTCTTTGCTTTTGTCTCTAAATTTATTTCAGCAACTATTATATTCAGAAAATCATATTAAAATGAATTTTCTAGCAAGCTTTTATTTGTAAAAAAGACTAGCCTAAGCACTTGTAATCAATACTTGTGAGTTAGGATTTTATTTTGATGGCTATAAACATAGGGTGAAATTCCTGTCTATTTTTCTTTAGCCAAGAAGAATCTGAAAATGCTTGAGTAAGATCATTTAATATCTTTTCCTCAACACCGGTGACTTTGACTGAAGAGTTGTCCCCCATCATAATATGAGGACCTTTTCATGCATCCAATGAAGAATATATTTCTTTTGAGGCAGCCATGTGATGTGATTCTCTTGAATCTACGATCCAAGCATCGGGAGAGGATTTGATGGCAATCAAGGCATGGCTGGAATTGCCTTTCTTGGGATTCTGATCTTCTGGCTTCTTCTTGGCACCCTCAGGGATGCGATCTCCAAGGTTATTTTTCTGAAGTATTTGACTCATTAGATATATTTTTTTTTCCATGTATACATATTCTATATGGAATCCTTTGTGACAGTACGTGCATTTCTCCCCTTTTCTTCCATTTTCCCCTTTGGATTTGGAGGCATCGGTGAAGGGTTTTGTGTACCCTTCCTTCTTCGGATGTGCATGAGCTTTCCTTTTGTATTTATATTTAGATTTTGGATATGTATGGCTGCCATATTTCATAGTGAGTGTGTGCGCCTTTGGGCCTTTGATTTTAACCATGTTGATGGGCTTGGTTTGCTCTTGTGTCAGGGATTCGATAAAATCCTCAAGAGAAGGAATATTCCAGGTGGCTCCAAAGGTGAATCTGACTAAATGGAATGTGGACACAAACATAGAGAATTCAAGACCAAGTTTGGAGAGAATGTTAGAACCATTTGTTTCTCCTCCTTAGATTTATCAACCCTGCAAGCTTTGAATTGCGACAGTAAATCCTTGAATTTTGTAAAGAAATCTTGGATATTGTCGAAGCTTTTTGGATCTAATGTGAGAAATTCCACCTCTAGCATGTGTCCCCTCATCCCATCCTATTTTCCAAAGATCCCTTCCAAGGTGGTCCAGGATTCATTGGGAGTCTTATAGGAAGATATGTGAAAAAGGAGATCGGGAGAAATAAGACTACAAATTGTTTTGAGTGCCTCATCCATGCGATTCAAGTACTTGTATTTTACTATGGATGATGTCGATTTTGTATCTGTATTCAAGGTTAACCTATACAACCCTCTGATTCAGAGATGTATGGTTATTTTATCGTTCCATGCAAAGTTGTAAGGTGTAAGAATGAATTCTTTTTGGAAATCCATATTTCCACTGTCTTCAATCTTTTGTACTTCCAAAAATTTTGTTGTAGCTTTTGCTTAGCTGTCTGTTGGATCTGATACCATGTAAATGTGTTGAACCTGCACAGAATAGATCTAGCTAGAAAATACTACACACATTTGCAGAGAGAAATTGATAAAGAAGAAGAAGGAGAGAAAGAATAGAAGAATTCTCATTAACCGCGATGAATAATGAATCATTTACACATGATATGATTTGTATAACTCAATGAATGTGCACTGGAGGAGAAACAATGAACCATATTGGTGGTCTAGAGTGATCTGGACACACACCGATAGTTACGAGAGTGAACTACCACCTAGTCTAGTCTCTTAGGCAGTTACGGGAGTGAACTACCACCTAGCTGAGTTAATTAGTCAACTAGTCTTCAGTTAACTGACTGAACAGAGTGTAGTGAGGAGTGTATCAATGAATCAAGGTTAATGTGCCATTTTGGTGATGATCCCAAGGCAAGTGCTCATTATCATGGTGATTATCCCAATTTTGCATGGTGACAAAACCAATGCAACATCTAAACTCAACTCAACTAGTCAAACTGAAGTGTCAACTGAAAGAGAATATTCTCCAGGTGGAATATTCTCCCCTAAAATTTAGGAGACTAGATAATGACTACTTATGACTAATAAACAAGGAAAAACCTTAGGAAAAAAAAATCCTATGTGTGTGTGAAGTAACTCCAACAACTTTTTGACCAACATGTGTCATCATTTAATATATGCCTACTAACCATTGAAATTAATGTAATTGTGTTAAAGCATGTTTCATTGCTACAAATATGACTAGGATAGAACTATGACAATAATAAACATCCATTGATTCAAAAAACAATTTATATATCACTAAATTGCATACCTTATGATTAACCCCTATCGTACACACATCCTTTCATGTCCAATACTCATTATTGAATGTAATGCCACATGATTTGTAGATGAAATGCCTCCCACAAAACCTTAATTCCTCTAGTTGATAAATTAATGATGAAAGTAGCATTATTTCCAAATTCATAATTATATAAAATCCAATTACAATGATTTAGTTATAAATACAACACCTATAGTTAGTTATAAATCAAATTCTTCTCTCCAACTCCCTTCTTGAATCGTGTAACATTTCCAAGGTTTAATTAAAGCATGTAGTGTAATTTTGACATGAGTCTAACCTACTTGTTCGAACAATGATTGTATTAGGATTTCATTTTGTGCATGCAATATAATTGCACCAAGATTCAAAACCACATGTGACCCATAATAACCATGGTAAGATTCTTCATGGGCTTTCTTTAAATTGCATCTTTGAATATTTCCCATATTCAAGCTTGAAATACCATGTCTTTTTCATGTATTATGCATCATTTTCATTAATGTTACATCATTTTACTATCTTCATAAGTATTTTAGCATCCACATTAGTGTCTTTGTAACATCTCATTTGTATCCTTAGATTACATTTATTGTCTCTTGAATTTCCTTGAAATCATATTTTGCATCATAATTCCATCTTACTAGGGTCTTAGGGTCTCCTTAGTGTCTTAATAGCATCTTCATCGCATCCTACTTGCATTATTTTTGCATTCTAGGTTTCACATATGTGTCTTAATTATGTTGTATTAGCATCCTAATTGACTCATTTTAGCATCCTATATGTCTCATCAATGTTCTTGATGCATCCTAATAGAATATTAGTTGTGTCCCTATAGTCTTAGGTGTCTTATTAGAAATTTTCATTATAATACAATTCTTGTAGATGGCTCTAATCATCCATGTTTACCTATAGTTTCAAACGAAGACCATTCTCCAAATCCACTCCCACACATATTTTTGCACTAGGGGTTGGATTTTGCAAAACACTGGCTCAGACAATTGTGGGTAGAATGCTTACGTGGGCATTGGAAAAATACACTTGTAGGAGCTTATGGAACTCAATTCTGATGCACGGTTTGGATTTCACGTCCTTGAACAAAATTATTAATGTGTCCTTGAATGGTTTCAGGAAATGAGTTGCAACTCACCATAAAAATCTAAATGGGGTTCGGATTATGGAATCGTCAGTTGTCTTGGACTCATGACATTGTATTACAACTAGGGGCACCCTCTCCTATGATTCCATTGCCCGAAAACTTATTTATTCAATGATCTCTAGAACTAGGGTTCTTCTCAATAAGGGACAATGCAATTTTTGCACTAGGGGTCAATTTTGAAAAATAATGGCTTGGGAAATTGTGGGTAACGTGCTCAAGCCAAAAACACTTGTATTAGCTTATAAAACCCAATTTTGCTACTCCATTTGGATTTTATGCTGCTGGCCCAAATTCTCAATGTGTCCCTAAATGGATTTAGGAAGTGAGTTGCAAATCACCATAAAAATCTAATCAAGGCTCGGATGGAAAAATCGTCGATTGCATTTGTCTCTTGATACTAGATTATAGCTAGGACCACCCCTCTCTTGTGACTTCATTACCCAATTTGTTTTATTCAACGATCTCTAGAACTAGGGTTTTTCTCAGTAAGGGACAATGCAATTTTTTCACTAGGTGTTGATTTTGAAAACTAGTGGCATGGGAGATTGTGGGTAGTGTGCTCACGTCAACCTTGTCCAAACACACTTATGGGATATTTCAAAACTCAATTCTGCTACTCGGTTTGGATTTTATGCCCGTGGACCAAATTCTCAGTGTGTCCCTAAATGGATTCAGGAAGCAACTTGCAACTTGCCATAAAAATATGACTGGGATTTAGATGGATGAAACTTCAATTACGTTGGAATCCTAACATTCGTTTATATCTAGGGTTACCCCTCTTCTGTGACTTCATTTCCCAAAGAATTTTTTATTCGACGATATATGTAACTAAGGTTTTATTCAGTAAGGGACAATGCAATTTTTGCACTAGGGGTTGATTTTGAAAAATAGTGGCTCGAGAAATTGTGGGTGGTGTGCTCAAGTGGGTCTTGGAATAAAATAGAAGCTTACGAAACTCAATTTTGTTTCTCGATTTGGATTTTATGCCCTCAGACCAAATTCTCAATGTGTCCATGAATGGCTTCAGGAAGTGAGTTGCAGTCACCATAAAACTCTAACCAGGGATCAGATGGATGAATCGTCGATTGTGTTGGAATCCTAACATTATATTACATCTAGGGGAACCCCTCTCCTATGACTCTATTAGCTGGAAAATGTTTTATTCGACAATCTCTATAAATAGGATTTTTCTCAATAAGGGACAATGCAATTTTTCCATTAGGGGTCAATTTTGAAAACACAAGATCAAGAAATTATGGGTAGTGTGATCATATCGTCCTTGACCAAAAACACTTGCATGAGCTTATGGAACTCAATTTTGTTGTTTGGTTTGGATTTTATGGCCCCAAACCAAGTTCTCAATGTGTCCCTGAATAACTTTAGGAACAAAGTTGCAATTCGCTATAAAACTCTAACCGAGGCTCAAATGGATAAAATGTGGATTGTGTTGGACTCTTGACACCATATTAAAACTAGGGAACCCCTCTCCTATGGCTTTGTTTCCTAGAAAATGTTTGATTCGATGATATTTACAACTATGGTTTTGCTGAGTAAGGGACAATGCAATTTTTGCATTAGGGGTCGATTTTGAAAAACACCAACTCGGGTGATTGTGGGTAGCATGCTCACATTGGCATTGGACAAACACGCTTGTTGGAGGTTATGAAACTCAATTTTGCTGCTTGGTTTGGATTTTATACCTCGAGCCAAATTCTTAATGTGTCCTTGAATGGTTTCAAGAAGCAAGTTGCAACTTGCCATAAAAATATAACCAGGGCTCGAATGGATGAAATATCAATTGTGTTGGAACCATGGAAATGGATTACAACTAGGGGAACCCCTCTCCTATGACTCTGTTGCCCATTTGTTTTTATTCGACGATCTTCAGAACTAGGGTTTTTTTTAGTGAGGGACAATGCAATTTTTGCACTAGGGGTTGATTTTTAAAAACAACGAATCAGACGATTGTGGGTAGCGTTCTCATGTGAAAATTTTCCAAACACACTCATAGGAGCTTGTAGAACTTAATTTTGTTGCTTGGTTTGGATTTTATGCCCTTAGATCAAATTCTCAATGTGTCCCTTAATGGCTTCAAGAAGCAAGTTGAAACATGCCATAAAACTCTAAATTTGGCTTAGATAGATGAACCGTCGATTGTGTTGGAATCCTAATAATTGATTACAACTAAGGGAACCCATCTCCTGTGGCTCAATTTAATAAAAAATATTTTATTCGATGATCTATGGAACTAGGGTTTTGCTCAGTAAGGGACAATGCAATTTTTTCACTAGGGGTTAATTTTGAAAAGAACTAGCTCGGGAAATTGTGGGTAGTGTGTTCATGTCAACCTTGGACAAACACACCTACAAGATCTTATGAAACTAAATTATACTGCTTAGTTTGGATTTTATGCCCCCATACCAAATTCTTAATGTGTCTTTGAAAGACTTTAGGAAGCAAGTTGCAACTCGTCATAAAACTATGACTAGGGCTTGGATGGATGAACCATCGATTATGTTGGACTCTTGACACTAGATTACAGCTAGGGGAACCCCTCTCCTATGACTTCATTTCTTGGAAAAAAAAATATTTGATGATCTACAAAATAGGGTTTTGCTTAGTAACGGACAATGCAATGTTTGCACTAGGGGTCGATTTCCATAAAAACAAATTGGCTCATGAAATTGTGGGTGGTGTACTCACATTGGGCTTGGAAAAACATGCTTTCCAAATCTTATAGAACTCAATTTTTTTCTCATTTTGGATTTTATGCCCCATATAAAATTATCAATGTGTCCCTGAAGGATTTAGGAAGCAAGATGCAATTTTCCATAAAAATATAATTAGGGCTCGAATGGATAAACTATTGATTACATTAGAATCCTGAAATTGGATTACACCTAGAGGCACTCCTCTCATGTGATTCTGTTACTTGAAAATTTTGTATTCGATGATCTTTGGAACTAGGGTTTTTCTCAATAAGGGATAAGGAAAATTTTGCATGAGGAGTCGATTTTGAAAAACACTAGCTAAAACAATTGTGGATAGCATGCTCATGTAAGTATTGGATAAACAAACTTGCAGGAGATTATGGAACTCAATTCTACTACTCAATTTGGATTTTATGCCCCCATACCAAATTCTCAATATGTCCCTGAATGACTTCGAGAAGAGATTTTCAACTCACCATAAAACTCTAAACACGACTTGAATGGAAGAATCGTCGATTTTGTTGGAATCGGGACACTAGATTACAGCTAGGGGTATCCCTCTCTTGTGACTTCATTTCCCATAAAATGCTTTATTCGAGTATCTACGAAACTATGGTTTTGTTCACTAAGGGACAATGCAATTTTTGCACTAGGGGTTGAATTTGAAAAACATTGGCTCGGGCAACTGTGGGTAGCATGCCCATGTTGGCTTAGCCAAACACACTTTTCAAATATTATGGAACTGTTGATGGTTGAATCCGTCAGGACCAACATAGCAACCTCATGAGGATAAGAATCCTCTTGCATTTTTACAGAGGTGGTACTCCTCTTTGGCTTATGATTTTCTTCGTATTTTCAAATAAAGATTAATATAGGACCATATCACATAATATAGTCCAATCTTTAATGTTCAATAAAAATAAAAATGTTGAAAAGTAAAAGTATATTTATAAAAAATAATTCCTGAGAAGTGTACCAGGAATCTCAAACATCACACATTACAGAAAGTAAAAATATCCTCACATCCATCATAGTAGAAATAAAGATTCTGATCACATTCAAAATAAAAATAAGATGATCCAATTGCATAAGAGAAATTTTAAAGAGTAATACTTATGGAGCTCAAAATAAGATATTGATAGATCAAATTCAAATACTTTATACTCAAAACTCAGAGTTATAAATTACAGTCAAAATTGATCCCGAATTAGTTCTCTGGGATTTCTCAAAAAATAATAGTGTCTATTACAGCGCATGAAATTAAAGTGTTTGTACAATGGACTAGGATTGGGGCTCTCGCAGACCATAAAGCAAATATGTAAAAGAAAGTATGAAGTAGAAAGGGGAGCATGGGAAGATTTCAATGGTAGGATCTGGAAAGAAGACAAAGAGGAAGTTTATCACGACTTGGTTATACTTTTCTAGTTAAAGAAGAAGAATAACCCGATGAAAAACTGATAAGGGAAGAAATATGTGATCAACATAAACTTACTATGATGGAATCTCTCTCCCTTTACTTACTTTTTGTTTTGTCTTTTGTACTCTTGTTTGTGGCAGTTAGAGGGTTGGTTGTAACTGGTTCTGTTGATATCTCAGAAATCTTGGCAATAGAGTTGTTTAATCGTGTTTTAATATAGTCCCTTAACAGGGAAACGATCACTTCTCTATAGTCAATAGATAGATGTTGCAAAGTATTTTCAATCTCTTCATTTTTATTGGTATATTCAACAAGCCAATTTTCGATATCATCATGTGTGAACTCCACCATAGTGGCAAAATTTTCAGATGATTATTTAATCAATTTGTTCCTCAAATTGTTGTCGAGTCATAAGAATTGAACTTGACATAAATTTCGAGTTCGAGACTTCAATGGTGGTGCCATCAATATCCAAGCCAATAATATTTGAATATTATTTCGTTCTCTTTTGTGACACATCATCTAATTGCATTAACAATCCCTTTAATACATTGTTTATTTCAACCCAACAATCCTTTAATTGTTTGATATGACTATGGGAGGGTAGATATTCTTGTTTTCTCATCCGGTCTGTCATTGCTTAGACATTTTCTACAAAAATTGCAACTCCATTAAAATAAAAACCTTCATCATTTTTCATATCTGCAACCAAATATTCCTTAGTGTTCTGCACTCTGAGGGAAAGAGAGGCAAATATTTTTTCCATATCCCATAACTCTAAAATCAATGACATTCTTTTCTTTATATTTTCCTCAACAAAATGTAAAGTGACAATAATCAAGTTTGAAATTCCTTTAACTCTTGAAATTGGTCCTGGGATTTATTGAAAACTCTTATCAAGTCGAATTATGGAAACTAGGGTAGCCAGAATGGGTGGAGCCATAAGAGTTTCTTCCAATTCCTTGAGTCTTTATTTTAGTCGAGCATTTTCCTCCTCCATATTAGCGATTGAAAAGTCAAATGCATACCATGTGACATTGTGAATGGAAGATAACTTTGATGGTAACATGTTCTGAGTATCAATGGTATACCACGTTTTTCCCCTCTTACTCTTTGAGGTCCTCTCAAAAATCATTTTCTTAGAATCTTTATCAAATGATGAATTTTGAATAGCAAAATTTTCTTACTATGGTCGCCAATTCTGTTGTGGTGGGAAATCCCCCTACGGACTAGCATTTAGGGTTATATTATGCATGCAGATAAGACCGAAAGAATCCTACTTTCTACCTTCGTCCCAGACCTAATCCCCATTTCTTTTAAGCAAATACATGGTTAAATGAACATACCTTGTTCCAGACGTTCGATGTCGATCCTTCTTCACGCTTGATCGCTTGTTAGTTACTATCCTCTCAAGATTGTCCTGCGTACAAAACAAGAAAAAAACTCTACATGCATTTTTTCTACAGATTAATGGGTTAGAGATTCAAACATATATTCACTAAACTATGAAGAACTCATATAGTGGGACGGGAAAAGCATTTCTTTATTATTAACTTTAATGAATCAACTTACAATGTCGAGACCAGCCACTACTCTGCGAACTTGATCCTGGGCTCCTCTTCAAATGTCCTCCAACTTCTTTGCTTTGTATCTCTCTTTGCACAAGGATGGCTAAAGGGTTGGGACAATGGGAATGTGCAATTGGGTAGAGTTTCTTTACTCTTATTCTCCTCTTCCAAATGGGACCCCTAACCCTTCTTTTATAGGCTAGAAGAAGATAGGTATTTGGATGAACCCTCGGCCATGCATGGCCGGGAGTTTCAGTTAACTCACCCAAAGTTGTGTGTTATGTCGGCAACTTTCCTTTTTTCGTGCTTTTGTAGGTCCACACGGGTTGTTTTAGGTCAGCTAGCATGTACACACGTGCAGTAATGGAGTAGGGCATGTGGGCCCTTATAAAAGAGGTTTTTTAAAGAGTTGTTCAACAGTGCTTTGGCAAAGAAGGGATCTGAGATGTCCTGATGCCAGGTAAGCATGTATGGTGCAAATTAGGGTTATAACAAATGCCCCCTAATGTGTGAGGTCAGAAGAGCATTTGATGGCTGAAATACATTACCAATTTTTACTGATGTGCCGAACAAGTGAGCCCAGGGACCAGGAACCGGGAGGCGTCGTCTGCAAAATAACAAATGTCTCACTGAGGCGAGCATACCCATGCTCGGGATAAAATAGAATCATGGCTACCAATCAAATACAATATAGATCCATGTCAAATAACTATATAAAGTGTATCCACGAACAATACACAACGGAGCTACATCTCGAAATCAAAAAGATATACATATAGAGTATCCATCTTCTAGAAGTTGATACGGCCTGATGGTTGGAGATGAGATCTTCAGAGCTCGAGAAACAACATCAAAATCTTCAAAACTCAAGGTAGGAGTGTAATATGAATGTACGACTTCACTACCCAGAGGTATTCGACGGCTCGTCGGTCATGGACTAGATAATATTGATGATCAGACTGAAGGCTTCATTGATTTCGAACAAGGACTTGACTGGACATTCAGAATGGCCAAGTATGAAGGCAAGAGACAAATTGCAGAGGGGTCGACTCAGGCTTGGTAGAAACTTCCCTTGGACAACATCACGACAAATGATGAGACTTAGGCAGCATGGCATTAATCATAAGTTTACGAAGAAGGAGGCAATGCAAACTCTCCATATGTTTGGAAGAATAATCAAATGGAGGAGGACACAACTCTATGTAGAGAGAACAAATTTTTAAGGTCGTATTACATCCCATAGCTTAACGAACAAACGGACAGATGTGYTTTATCCAAGGGCGACTCATTATGCTGCGAATAAAGAAAATACTTTTCCCTTCCTCTTTTTGGGGTATATTTGATTTTTTTTTGTCTTTTTCAATAATTTTGGAAAAAAGAATAAAGGAATGTTACGTTACAATGGAGGAACGAGTGTTACAAACATACAAGTTCAAGGCACAAGGACAAGACTGATGTTCAGAATAATGATACTCAGGAAAAATCCTCTGGGGGCCAAGGGTGTTAAGACGTAGAAGCAAAGTGCTACAAGGCTAGCGTATAAGGTATGCAAACGCGATTAACAAAACACACAATGGTAACATCCTTCGATGTAAGTTTAACGAGCCCAGAGAAGGTAAGATTGGTGGTTTTTCATATTTAGAGAGTCTGAAAAAACATAAAAGGAGACTCCATTGGGGTACCTTTTTCGAAGATAGTCTAGTCGATTCAAAAAAGGGGTAAACTAGCACTGACAAGACGTCTATTCAAAACCATTTTAACGAGTGTGATAAGGACAAGATCACTCGACCATTTTTTCATTTTTAAGGAGTCTGAAAAAAGCTTAACTATGGACTCCGTCAGGAATGTTCTTCTGGACCAGTTTAATAAGTGTGAGAGAATAAGGTCACTTGACGATCTTTTCAATTTTAGGGAGTTTGAAAAGAGCTTAACTATGGACTTCGTGTGGGTTTCTTTTTCGTAAATTTAGTCCCTCGGGCCCGAAAAAGGGTTAAAATAATACCTGAGAGTACTCTAGAGAACTGAAGTTCCATAGAGTATACCTTTGTTCATACAGTTGACCATCCGGACCGAAAAAGGGGTAAACTACCGCCGAACAGACGTGACTTTAAATTTCAGTTTAACGAGCGTGAAAGGCCACAAGATCGCTAAGCAATCTTTTCATGTTTAGAAGGTCTGAAAAGGGCTTAAAAGAAGACCCGTAGAGGTTACTTTTCTTAGTTAATCTGGAAGAGATCGAAAAGCATAAATGCAGTCTCATCGGATGTTGCTTTCAGATCTCAAAGCTAGCTTGAAAAACAACAAAGTTAGCTGATGATCGACACTTTGTGGGTCGATGTCGGGTATCTCCTCGGGGGAGCAGTATGCTCCGACGAAAACATTGTCTACGATGTCAGGGGTTCTGGAGAGATTTATAGGTACCGTTTCAGCGATACTTGCCATATTACCCTTGGCATAAACAACACGAGTAGCCAAAGGATTGATAGGATAAGACCTATCTCTAGTCATAGTCAAAGTGAATTCTCCGGCCTCGATTCTGCTTAACTCTGGGATGGAGTATGATTTGTGATGAAGATCATCCCAGGGTTTGTCCAGACTAGTCATTGCTTCAATTACTGTTTTGTCAGAGGGAAAGACTAAGTCTAACGAATCGGTGTCAGAGAGAGAACCTTGAGCCCAAATAGGCTCTAGAAGTGGATCTAACTCTTGTGCAGGAGTTGGATCTGGGTTGGCTGAAATTTGTTGGACTAAAGAGTATGCTACTTCAGCTGCAGACAAGGGCATGGACATGCCCGGATTCCCTGTCCCCTCCATTGTGGCCGATGGGGAAGGAAGGATCCAGGGATCGGTGAAGTAAGTCATGCAAAACGACGAAACTTGGAAAATCTCAACCTTATGGTGGTCGGATATGAACTTGACATTGCCTTGAGGGGGAGAGTAATCGAAGGTACCCATCAAAGATGGGCACAAACCAACCCCTACGTTGACTACGCCTGGTTGAGGATTATCAATCATCGGGACCGCGGACACCCCAAGGAAGGGTCAGATCTGGAGAAAGATAATTGATCAATGGTCACAATCCAGTCCTCCTATGGAAACAACAAGACTCGAAAAACTGTAGCAACCATAGCTTGCATGGAACAATTCCAACTCCTTGCTAACAAGAGGTTATAGTCGAGGGGTGCATCGACTACCTCTACTTCGACACACACGGTCTTCCCTCCTAACTACACGGACCACCTCTACTTCAACACACACAGACTTCCCTCCTAACTGCACTCGAAAAGATGGAATGATACCATGTGGTCGGAGCAAACTACCATTGAAAGAAGCGAGGAGAGTAGGTGACAGAGACAAAACTGAAGGTCCAACTACTTCCAACATGCCACAAACGACATAACACATGCCCAGGCTCCTCATAACCCACCGTATGTAAGATGAATTCGAAAGTAAAAATTTCTCGCGAACAAGCCACTATTATCTGAAACACTACATGGTAAGGTGGACGAGGTTTTAGGTCGGTTGTATCCATCATGATTGTAATCTCGATTACAAGTCTCAATAGATCCCAAAGCTGTTAACAAGGCTTTCCTTTGAGAAAGGAAAATTTGGAGGACCTCCAAAGCTTTATCTATATTGCAGGGTTTGTGATAAATCTTCCACCACGGAGTATTTCTGGGCGGCCCTTGTTTTTGGGTTGTGAGAAGATTTTTGAACATGCCTTTGGGAATGCATTTCATTGTTTCTCCCAAATTCCTCTCAATATGTAGAGGAAGATATGGAGTGTCACCTTCTTTCCCTTCTCATAAGTTCTTGGTTTAATATAGTCATGCACTCTAGTCAATATAAAAGCATCACCTTCACCATATATACATTCAAGGATGTGGGGTTGTTCAAGACGGAGAGGGTCGTTGACTTCCCCCTTCCGTGCTTTTAGAGGTTTGGGTTAGGTTTTGGCCATGTTGAAATGGATTGGTTAACACAACAAGTTGTTGCCGCCACAAATTTTTGGGCCTATGTAAGTTGAGGACATAGATGGGTCGTGTGGTCTCCACATAAGTTGCATGGATACCTCACCTTCATTTCTCAGTGTTTCCCCCAACAACATTATCAGTGGGTTTCTTACCCCCCATACCCTTTTTCCATTGTTTCTTTCCTTCGCGTCGCTATGGTTTTGGATTAGTCGATCGCATTGCTGTGTACATCCGACAAGCTTTTGGTAGGGGGAGCCCAAAGCAAGAGTTTGGTTGGTCGCTATGTGTTGTATAGAAAACTGCTGCAACTTCTTCGTCAATTACTCAGCAGGCTTTGTTTGCGCTAAACCAACAATACCATCAACATATGGTCCAACTCTCTGTCTAGTTCTATCAAGTATTGAGCATGGCACATCCGAAAGATCTTGCATACAGTAGACCATAATGAGAATAGATTAGCTCAAGTTGTTGAGAGATCTCATGATGGCATCTTCTTTGAAAAAACACTCCCGACGTCACGACGTCTTTGGACAACTGCGGGACCAAAGACTTAATAAACCACTCAAGAAGAAATGCTGGTGACCGATACTCCACTAAAATCTTCGCGGTTCCATTATTGGATGTGATTTGAGATATGGTTTTCTTTTGTTTGTGAGAAATTGGTCAACACCGTGCCAACATCGATTCATGGTAACCGAAATGGTTTGTGGTTTCACGTCAATTCACATAAGGAAGAGTATCTTGAGAGATCGGGCTCAATGTACCATTTCGCGGCACCCCAATGAGAGTACATTGAAACAATCGAAACCGTACGGAGTCATCTTTCAATACTGTTAGATGAGCACCAAAGATGGAAGGTAGTCACATGATCTCCTCGGTCTTCATAGTTTGCCTTTGAACTTTGGGATGTCCAAAGGAAACTTCGTAGGCATAGGAGGCCAATGCGGATCATGACGATAGGTCATTCAACAACCTGTCAAGTCTGGAAAATGCAAAGTCGCCAGTGAAGGTAGTTTGGGTTGGTTGGTGATAACCTATAGGCCCTGAGTTTGACTAGCAACGCTGCCAAGAAAAGTTTTGGTCGCCGGGCCCGTGATTTGGTAGAAACCATGCATTGCGGCCGTGATGGATTTTGGCGCGCAGGAGGAGACATCATCGGATAATTTCCAAAATAGGACATAGATGGCTGGGCATGCATTACATTCGGAGAAATTTGGGAAGGGTTTCGGTTAACCCGCGGGGATAGCATGCGGTCTTTGTCCAGGTTCCATTGATTAGAAATACCATCTCTGTATCATCATTCCTCGATGAGGGAACCCATCCCCGCCAAGAATTCCAAGGCCCTAAAGCAGAAGAAGTTCCTAGGTTTTCCACCTACGCAGGAATAGTACCCTGCACAAGAATAGGTTGTCCTAAAACCAGGTTGCCCCCGCTTGGGAAAGTGGCCACGAGAAGGTATTGTTACCAAAACTCACTTAACAAAGAAAATGGTATGGAACCTACTCTCAAGATACATGTGAAGGTGGTCCCCTGACCTCGGCCCAAATAAACTATCGTGGTGCAAAATCTCGTGGATTGTTGGATGCTACACCGGAGTGAAGGGGACGAATGAGGTATATGACCTCCCTTGTAAGGAAAAGCATTAAAAAGAGTAGGAGTTCCCCCATGTGTCCTTACAAAGGATAATTAGAGCTCCTTGCCCTGCACTTGAAGTCTCAGAAGTGGGAGTAGGAAAGTGCTGCAGACTTGTACTGACCAGGCATCCCGGGTGATGAGAACTGGAGGGCCCCTGGCCGCGACTAGGTGAAGTGTGGGCCAGGCTACAATGCAGAAGGGATCGGAACTCATTGTACGATGTAGAGGCGCTTGAGGCACCATATGCTTTTGACCGGGTGACGGGGGTTTAGGAGGTGGAAACTCTGCCGTGGTGATAAACAGAGTGGGAATTGAAGAATTCTCAAGAGTACTTAGCATTTATTTCCATTGTTGTGTGTGACATTGTCTATCACTAGTAAGGATGAATCAAAATGATGGTAAGCCGAAGATCTGGTGGAGGTTTCAACTCAGACCAAAAGTTGTCTGGGCGTCTAAATGGTCGCATTCCTCTGATGTTTGTCTGGGCAATTTCTTGTGACTTGGATCGCCTAAAATACCCTTGTTGGTCTAGCTGGCTTCTTTCGCCTTAATGGTGGCGAGGGTGGCTCCATTGTAACCAGCGGCAGGCCAAGAAGCCTTCATGACCGGCGGAGCTCATGATCCTCCACTGTGTGATAAGATCAAAGACACTCTAGGGAGTTCTAATCGTTCAAAAACAACACACACTAAAAAAGTCCCTATAAGATAAGACAAGCAAACACTAAATTAATTGGAAGAACAGTTACAACAACCAACACTAGAGAAACTTATCGTTGCAAGTGCAACTCAAAAATGGAATCACCCTCCGGGTATACTCTGAAAAGCATGGCCCGATGTCTGTCCTAGGTACCGTGGTATACCCCCACAGTCACCTGTGTATGTCCCTAAAACAAATAGGCAACTAGGTTGCCAGCGTGCGAATAGTCACCAGGCGGGTACAGTCGAAAGTCGGGTAGACCACAATGAGCAGAGTATCGAGCCCAAAACTTTTCAAGGGTATCAAGAGCAAGTGGTCTGGAAGACAACTGAGGACCTCGAATGGATTCAAGACCCACGAATCTCCGTTGCAAATGCAATCGACAAAATCCCAAGACAAGTCCTCTATATGTGTTCTCCACTACGATTGGTCCAGCATTGGACGGGTTATCTCCGCTACCTTTCCACACGCAACCTCATGTTTATCCCCTGTGTTAGAGGGGGGTCCCGAATAACTTTCACGATACTAGACTTGGACACTCCCTAACTTAGACTCCAATGTTTGATTTTAATGGCCTTGAAGAGTTTCCTCTCCAACCTAATCCAAGGCCCTAATCTTGATCTAGTTGGTTAACCCTACAAACATAAAAGTCTAATGAATTTTAGATTTAGCGCTAATTTTATGGATTGTCTTATGTCAAAGGGTATGAAAGTGAAACTAGTGATGTTTGAAAGACGAAAGTAAAAATGAACAAAAAGATGGAAACAAAAACCTTCACTTAATGCAAAATTTCAATTTTTTTTTTTTTTTAATTTTCTAAGATCTTTTGAACAGCAAACTCAAAGCAAGGTTTCACTTGACTATGAGCTACTTACGATCTAAGTAAACTATCAAGAACTTATGAAAGAAAAGACTTTTCCCTGGTTACTAATGCAAAACAACACTTTTCAACCAAACAAGAAAATGAAATATTTTTTTATTTTTATTTGAATGCTGACAAAGAAAAGAGGAAAAAAATCAACAAGTCAAAAACCAAGAAAAATTCTGGCCTAATCGCAGATCGCAAAGAATCACTTCAAGAAATCACACACTAGCAACCTAAAAAGGGACTCTCACACTTGTCTAAAAACCCTAAAAAAAATAAAAATTGATGACAACTTTTAAATGAAAAAAGAAAGCTATGGCTAAGATCAACCCTAAGCTACTGACTGCTAGGATAGAGATTCAAAAACCTGAGAGGTATAACTCTTGTCAAGGGAAAGGATGACTACCTCACCCTCAACAAAAACTATCCAGCACAAGCACACTACTAACAATTCAACAAAAAGCGTGTGCACGCGAGATGTGTAGAGCCAGAGGGCGTGTACATGCGTGTTGGCCTTATACAGGTTGCGTGTATATCTAAAACTCTAAAACAAATAAAAACAAACAATCCAAACCAGGAAGAGACCACTAATATTGAGAACCAAGATCTATTGAAGGCTTAGACACTCTCTTTAACAGAAAAAAGGAAAACAATGTAAGGAAAAAAATCGTAAAACAAACCAATCTAAGATGAGACTGCAAACAACCAAGACTAGAAAGAGTTCCAGAAAACCCCTGAGAATGATTGATTCTGACAGGGAAGAGGATGACTGCCTCAAAAAAAATTTGTAATCTACACGCTACTGTTACTTCTTCAACTAGCGTTTACACGCGGGTTGTAAGAAAGTAGGGCATGGGTACACGTGTGTACACCTTATGTAGGCCGCATGTACCTCTGTGGGTCTCGAAAAAACACAGTCAAGCAAATAACAGAGATAGATGGTATGGAAGACCAGACTCTCTGTTAGCTCATACTTTGCAGAAACTTCAAAAAACAGAAAAGAAAACCATTCTTTTAAAACTACCCAAAAATATTCCAAGGAACCCTAGAGACTTCCCCAGTATGGTTGCCAATTCTGTTGTGGTGGGAAATCCCCCTATGGACTAGCATTTAGGGTTATATTATTCATGCAGATAAGACCAAAAGAATCCTACTTTCTACCTTCGTCCCAGACCTAATCCCCATTTATTTTAAGCAAATACATGGTTAAACGAACATACCTTGTTCCGGACGTTCGATGTTGATCCTTCTTCACGCTTGATCGCTTGTTAGCTACTATCCTCTCAAGATTGTCCTGTGTACAAAACAAGCAACAAACTCTACATGCATTTTTTCTACAGATTAATGGGTTAGAGATTCAAACATATATTCACTAAACTATGAAGAACTCATATAGTGGGACGGGAAAAGCCTTTCTTTATTATTAACTTTAATGAATCAACTTACAATGTTGAGACCGACCACTTCTCCGTGAACCTGATCCTGGGCTCCTCTTCAAATGTCCTCCAACTTCCTTGCTTTGTATCTCTCTTTGCACAAGGATGGCTAAAGGGTTGGGACAATGGGAATGTGCAATTGAGTAGAGTTTCTTTACTCTTATTCTCCTCTTCCAAATGGGGCCCCTAACCCTTCTTTTATAGGCTAGAAGAAGCTAGCTATTTGGACGAACCCTCGGCCATGCATGGTCGAGAGTTTTAGTTAACTCACCCAAAGCTGTGTGTTCCGTCGACAACTTTCCTTTTTCATGCTTTTGTAGGTCCACTCAAGTTGTTTTAGGTCAACTAGCGTGTACACGCGTGCATTAATGGAGTACAACGCATGGGCCATTATAAAAGAGGTTTTTAAAGAGTTGTTCAGCAGTGCTTTGGAAAAGAATGGATCTAAGATGGCCTGATGCCAGGTAAGCATGTATGGTGCAAATTAGGGTTATAACACCCTTAGGAGAATTTCACCAACCTTCCAAGGAAGAGAGATAAACTACTTTTTTCTTTTCTCGTAAAATATATGAAACCAAAATTTGTATTGTCTTTCCATTTCTATAATAAACAATTTGTTAGACACATAATATGGAAGAAATATGGGTTTCTCGTGAGAACAAAAAACCCCGACAATATTATAATCATCCATTTTTTTCAAGAATTACTTTTTCGTTCAGAAAAACTGAGGATTCTAATGAGAGACAAGAAGTATCTTCTCCAGATAGTAACCTTTTAAACTCAAACACAAAACCATTATATACTTCATAAAAATGGTGGCCAACCTTTTTCCTCCACAAAGCTTGATACCACATAGTTATAGGGTCAACATTTGAATGTACCCTTTTAGCAATGCTTAATCCCTTAGGAACATGACAATAAGTGATGGCGAACACCAAATAAGATGCCATACAAAATTTATTCTCAGTCTTGAAATTTATTAGCTGCGTAGTAACCTCATTTGAGAAAAACTTCACCCAGTCGAAGATTGGATTCTCGTGAACAATGAAATGAAATATATACAATGCCAATTGGGGAATAGTTGATGTAGAATATTGACCATTAACTCGAGTGAATAACCAAGCAATTTCTTTATATGGGTCTTTTAAAGAACTAACCTGAATCCTGTATAGGTCTTCCGACATTGAGGCAGGATCTTGTAGATATTCTTGGAGAAGTTCTATTCCATTATCTTTGCTTTTCAGAAAATTATTGGCTTCTTCCCCTTTGTAGACTAGGTTCATCTCTGACAATATCAACATCTTATTAAATACTAAAGGTGCCAAAAAAATAGAGGATTCACTTTGCAATGGGATGGTTCTTTTGTTCTAGACAAGTTTATCGATTCACCAAGTGACGATAGCTTTGCATTCAAAAACGTTTGGAATGCAACCGGAAAGAGATATCCATGATGTCCAGACTTTATTGTTTTCTTTATCCATCAAGTTTGAATAGTAACAATATGACCTGGACCAATGGTAGTTCTGGTCTTCTCTGGCGAAAAGGTTCAAGGTATCCCTCAGAAATGTTTTTTTTTCATGGGTGTCTTCGACAAGTTGGCGAACTTCTTTGCAATACCACTTAGCACATTAAAATGACCCTTAAGTTAGATGTATTTGGATGAAAGCATCAAATTGAAATAAATTTGAATTTCCTCGATACAAACATCATTAATTAATGACCTTTTTAAAAATGAATTTAGCAGCGGATTCTGTAAGAATAACATTAAATGTGACTCAAGAAAAGTGAAAGAACGAGACATGTCATGGTAGAGAGTCAGAGTGAATGTTGGGAACTAAAATGAAATTCCATGAGTCTGAGAGTCCAAGAATCCATGATAGATGAAGTGCCTGTGAAATGGTTAAGTGTTGAGGTTTATCGGACAACTTATAAGAAGTGAAAAAAAGGCACAAAATGTAATTCCGCGAGTCTGTGAGTCCGCAATAGAGAAAATAAACTAAGTGTTGGGTGCACTGATCGTATAAGAAAAGGAAACATAATACACATCCATGAGTCCTCTTTGCATTTTCTAGTATAGATTTGTATTGCATATTTGTAAGTGAGGAAGAAATCTAGATTTAAATCTATTCATAAATCAAAGATTTACAAGAGAAAGATGAAATGGATCAAGCCAAAAAAACAATGCTGAAATATGCATACTTCACTTGAGAACTTGGAATTTCCAAAGTTGTACATCAAACATCACATTTCCCATACACAAACTTATTATGTTATTTTATGTCTTAACAATAGAAGGAAGCATTAACATTGTCGAATTGAAGCCCGTGCTTGGGTATTTCATTATTCATGTTTACAGACATGCTGAGCATTGGTTGTTTCTTTCTTGTTCATTGGTTTCACCTTGTCTATGGGTGTCTATGAGCACAATGTTAGAAAATAATGACCGTGGAGCAATAAAATAAAAGAAATGTGGAAACAAAACACAGAAGATACACAATACAATAGAGACATAGATTTACGTGGTTCACCAAGTGTGGACTACATCCACCAGAGAAATTGCCAGGTCCTTCCTTTATTATTATCTAGCATATGAAGGGATACAACCTACAACAAACCCGTTGTAACTTCCTCTTCTTTCTCTCACACTCTCCTATCTCAGAATACAATATTCGCCATCCACCATAGACACAATACATTTCCCTCATAAAAGAGGGTTGCCTTCTAGGGAAAAAAACCCTAACATAATCTCTACAATTAGATCTGTGACTTATAATTAACGGTCCATATTTACAATGAAATTACAATATACATTTACAAGGCAATTTTTCCTTCGGGAGCTTCACCCTCGAACCCCCACTAGGGGCCTGCTTTCCCCCAGACCCCCCAACCGGGGGGATAGCCCCCTCGAACCCCACAGAGGGGGTACCCCCCCTCTGCACTCCCCCACGTGGAAAAGTGTACATACTTTTGGGGTGTAAATACTTCATGGGGTATAAACACGGCTGAAAGTAAAAGACCTCTGAATCAGGAAGATAATCAGGATCCACAACCATCAATCTCCCACTTGGAGTTTGATCTCAACAACTCCACCGTTGTTGTATATGCTGGACTCTGAACCTTCTTGGACCTGGAAAATTTCTCATCTTCATCTTCATTCTTGAAGACCAACTAAAACTGAGCAGGAACTCAGTTTCTCCCTGGTTACTCCCTTTGTCAACATGTCTGTAGGATTCTGGCTAGTGTGTATCTTTTCCAACTTCAAATGTCCATCTTCCAGGGCAGATCGTATGAAGTGGTACCTCAACTATATATGCTGATTCTTCGAATGGAAGGTTGAGTTCTTTGCAAGATGAATGACACTATCACTGTCATAGTACAACCTGCTATTATCTTGCTTCTTTCCCAATTCCTCCATAAACCTATGTAACCAAATCATCTCTTTACTAGCCTCTATAGTAGCAACATACTCTGCCTCTGTTGTTGAAAGTGCAACAACTTTTTGTAGTTTTGAAATCCAACTTACTGTTGTTCCACCTATAGTAAACACATACGCTATGGTACTCCTCCTGCTATCTTTATCACCTGCCATATCTAAATCAACATATCCTTGTAGAACATTTTTTGAACCTCCAAAACATAATGCATGATTACCAGTACCTCTCAAGTATCTGAGAATCCACTTTACTGCCTCCCAATGTTTTTTACCTAGATT
>SNQJ01S0049293.1:46956-81627 GCA_010110895.2 Picea sitchensis | reverse complement strand
TTGGCCGTTAAATTTCTCGACCCTAAACTTTCCATCTTCCGACATTGCTCCCACTCGAACCAGGAACCCTCTTTTCCTGCGAGTTACCTTTCGCTCTGATACCAGTTGTTAGAAAAACAGGACCATGGAGCAATAAAATAAAATAAATGCAGAAATAAAACACAAAAGATACACAATACAATAGAGACACATATTTACGTGGTTCACCCAGTGTGGGATACGTCCACCGAAGAAATTGCCTGGTGCTTCCTTTATTATTATCCAGCATATGAAGGGATACAACCTACAACAAACCCATTGTAACTTCCTCTTCTTTCTCTCACAGTCTCCTATCTCAGAATACAATATTCGCCATCCACCATAGTCGCAATACATTTCCCTCATAAAAGAGGGTTTCCTTCTAGGGAAAAAAACCCTAACATAATCTCTATCGTTAGATCTGCGACCTTATAATGAACGGTACAGATTTACAATGAAATTACAATATACATTTACAAGGCAATTTTTCCTTCAGGGGCTTCACCCCCGAACCCCTGTTGGGGGCCCGCTTGCCCCCAGACCCCCCAGTCGAGGGGATAGCCGCCCCGAACCCTGCAGAGGAGGTACCCCCCCTCTGCACTCCCCCGCATGGAAGAGTGTACATACTTCTGGGGTGTAAATACTTCATGGGGTATAAACATGGCTGAAAGTAAAAGACATCTGAATCAAGAAGATAATCAGGCTCCACAACCAACACACAACTCACATTCCTAACATCTCTATATTACCAAAATTGGCAAGGGATAATCTAAGATGGTATACAAGATATATAAGTCTATCATTCATACTTGGGGCCTCTCATTATACCTTCTTATGGTGAGTCCAAATATCACTAATTTAGAGAAGTAAATGAAAGTAGGTAAGTTGAAGGTTGGGTCCTTGTACAATGAGTTTGTGATCAAATGCATCACTTGTATAAAATAGAAGAGGAGAAGCATGTTGAAAGGAAATTAGTTAAAATGTTTAAAAAAATACATTTAAAAAGTGGTAACACCAAATGTAACTTCATATACATGATGATCCACTACATAGAAACAAAACCAATAGGGTTGTATTCTATTGTGGAATACACTACATGTATGAAAATAGATTACTTAAACACCACCAAGTGGCCTAGTTCTAGGATAGTTCCCACTCTAGAGTTGGTTATGGGAGAATATTTTACATAGAAATATATAATGATTTCCGATTTGAATGATTTGGGATCATTGTTTGGCCAAATTAACTATTTGGGATAAGTTGGGGCTTCATGTGGTTTGGTATCTTAAGTATACCATCAACAATAATATTAAAACTTAAGAAGGCTTACCCAACCACCATAACGACTGAGCATGTTTGTATAATGGATTTAATATTTTAAACTTACCAACTTTTAAGGATTTCAATACCTTAAGTAATCAATGCGAAAGGACTTGACCTATGATAGGTGACTTAAATAATCCAACAAAACATCTAAATTAGGTTTCATTTAGACCCATTTGAGGAACATGACATTGAAAATATGTGCAAATTAATAGGATAAACGAAGTGACACACCTTGAATAACATTATCATCAAGTGAAAGTGTACATAATTAGTGTTGCATGCATTACACATAATTCAAGAGGTAGTTTTCTAGATCCTTTAAATCCACAATTCTTGAATTTTCTTCATATACATCAATATTATTACCATTGAAATGTGACATAAATATTTACATGATTTAAACAAAGGTATATATAATACCAATAATATAACTAATGTTTTATGGTAGTAATAACGGTGACATTTCTACATTCAAGCACTTGACACACACACACACACACACATTATAAAATAATTAATTAATGAAATGAATGATTTATGTTAACCAAATAAGAATACATAATAGGATTTCTTCAACTCTCAATATTGGCGTTCAATGTTATACATACAAGATGGAAATTGCATCAAGCTACAAAATGATTTCTTCTATAATTTGTTTAGCATATATCAACTAATGTCTTGAGTCTAAGTAGGGAGACCCAGTGGAAAGTCAATTAAAATGATGATATTAATTAAATGAGTTGATACTTATTGTGTTTGCATATCTATAGTGGTAAATCATCGTGATCACGATCATAATAATTCATAAACATCAAATAAATAAATAAACACTTCAATTCATAGAACACGTTCCATGAAATGTGTGTGTGTGTGTGTGTGTATTCAAAATTGACTCAACTGTACATTTTTTACAAAATGGCACATCATGCCCAATATACAAAATGACACCTCGTGCCCAATATACAAAATGACACCTCATTCCCAAACATGGAAGAATGACATATTGTTCCCTAGATACAAAATGGCACTCATTGGTCAGTCATTAATCATTGGCACCCTCACCACCATTCGGTGCATTTTGGAAATCGATCTTTCTTCTCTTACTCGAAGAAAGAGATTAAGTCTTTTTGCATCTAGGTGTGGTTCATCTCTCTGAAGACTGGACAAAGAAACAACATTATTATAAGTTTTTTTCCACAATAAATTAACAGACTTACAAAATTATATTTTATAATTCAAGCTAAGAAAACTCATTGTAGATGATATTGTCAGTCACGAGGGTGTTGTCTTATTCCACGACCCTAATATATTTGCTACAAGAACCAAGCATGGAATTTAATAAAAAAATCCTAAAATCAATTCCATTCAAGATATGTAAAAAAAACATCAACAAATGATCTCACCATGAATAACTCGGGAAATGACAAAGATTCGCTAGTAGGTGGAGCACTCGACTATACAATCTGCTCCGAGGAAACACATGTTGTCGCATCAACTATGGTATCCACATCGGATGATGGATGGGGGCATGCATGAGGGTGAATTGGTGTATCCACAGTGGATGAAATGGTGTGGGTTTCAACGTGACAGATTCGTGGGTGGCATACAGGTGTAGCCACTATGAATGGATGTGATGGAAAAGGTGGAGGGGTGGGTGGTGATAAACGCCCATGGGTTGTATGAGGGATGGAAGTACACTAGGGTGCAAAAGTGATATCCCAAGAATCGAGACATTGTGGCCAAGGATTAGACTTTCCCTAGAGCTTGGGACAAATAATGGGAAAAATGTGGGTAGTGGTGAATGGTATGATGGTGGTCATACCGACAACATGGAAATCAATGAACCAACCTGCATATACATTTATAAATTTATATTCGTAAAAAAATGTGAAATTAAACCAAAATAAGATAACAAATTTCACATTTAAACATGATTTAACTCGACACATGATACCTAGAAAAGGGGTGATCTATCCATCATGGGTGGAAATGGTTCCTCATTGTATGAAACCACAACCTATAAAAATAAAACAAAATTATATTTGATTTCTCATAATAACCCATAGAAACACAACAACTATCTTACACATAGCAAACTAGTTCGATTTCTAGAGAATAAGTAGAGCACTATGGTGAACTTATCGAAGGTCACGTTGAACACACTAGTACACAATATTTTAGAGAAAGGGTTGATTTTGTGGTAGTCCATAAACAATATACTTGTGGAAGAGTTGGTGAGCAACATTGAATTTCCCTCATATCTAAAAAAAAATAGAAAATGCTAAAGCAATTAGGAATCTGGTTGGTAGTGCTAAGATCCTCTAAACCACCATAAAAAAAAAACATGTTGAAGGATGAGAGAAAATATATACTAGATTTGAGAAATAATAAATGCATTAATATACTCAAGGCTAACAAGGGGGACACTACTATCATAATGGATGGACTAGATTACCCTACCAAATTGATGGATCACCTCACATGCAAAAGCTATAGAGTAATCAATAAATACCACGGGAACAAACTAATGTGTGTACCACAATGAACACGTGTTCATCCCTTGATGACTAAATTAAGAAGAAGGTCACTCCAAAGAATGCTACCATTCCTCATATATATGGTGCACCTAAGATTCATAAATATGGTGTCCTCTTAATATTGACTGTAAAAATGATAGGAACTTATTTTACTCCCTGGAAAAAATTCTTGCTAAGTTACTCAACCTCCTCTATGGAAATACAAATTCTTTTTAAAAGACTCATCATCCCTTGTAAATGAAATTCTAGTAATATTTGACATTGTGTCTCTCTACACCAAGGTTCTAGTGGACCATGCCATTGATGTCATAGAAAACATAACATATATCAAAACTATTAAATTGGTGAAGATATCCCTTAATTCAACATATTTCAACTACAAAGGAAATATCTATGAGAAAATTCATGGTGTAAAAATAGGCTCCCCACTATCACCCATAGTTGCAAACATCTACATGGAGCAGTTTGAAGTAATGGCTTTAAACTCCTTTCCACTCACCCTAGGAGTATGGAAATGACATGTGAATGATATCTTCAACAAATGGGGACATGCTAGAGAGGCTATTGAAGTTTTCTTCGATCACATCAATAGTTTCTCAAGGCACTTCAAATTCACCATTGAGATAGTGATGAGCCACAAAAATTATCATCTTTTGACACCCTCTTTTCCTTATTATTAAACTCTTTTTGTTTACTCTTAATCCTATATTATCCCATTTTAATGACCATATGTGGGATTGAGGCTCAAGATGTTTTCCAATTGCATTTCTTAATATTTCATTGGATTTGTATTAATAGTAGGAAACGTAGCATGTTTTGTATTTACTTTTGAAGTGACAACTCAAGTGTGGACAATTTGTTATAGGGTTTTTCCTTAAAGGTTCACATATTATTCAAAGAAGGGTCATTGCACATCCATTTCCACAGATTTAAAGTCATTAATAGTTGATATAATTGTGAGGTTCCCATATTTTCAAATCATTCTGCTACGAAATCAGGCCTGTAGTAGCCTACTACAAAATCAAGCCTGTATAAATTTAGAACGCCTAAATATATATATGTGTATGATTTTTAATATGATGACCATGTTTGTAAAGTGCAAGTATTCCAGTCTCCCTCAAGATATATGAAGAATTGCAAATGCAATAAGGGTATTCTAAGAAGATATATTAGAAAAAGGGGAAATTAATATAAATATTTTCAGAATATGCACACAAGACTACAAAGTCCCAACACCCAACATAAATATAAATCAAATATAAAGGGAATTAATACCTTCAACAAGGTTCTGACACTTAGCATAAAGATAAATCAGAATAAAGGAATTAATATAAACAGCTTCAACAAGGCACAAAGACATATTGGAAATGATGGAAAGTAATACAGTTTCAACATCTATCCATGAGCCTATAAGGTTCTAGCATTCAAAACATGATAATTCTCGGGATTGGATATGGGAACACTTGCACACACCAGCCTAACTGATTCAACCATCAATTATGAAACACCCGTGGAATCTAGGAGGGAGTTAACATTTTCATTGGCTAATGCATAACATCATGAGGATGAGAAAATCAACAAGAAATAGAATATTGAGTTTTTTTAACTTATTTGTAGCATAATAGGGGCTACTCGCTCCATACTTGGAGCAACTAGATTCCCTCACATTTATATATACAAGTGTGTTGGCGCCCATGAGGACGGTAATGATATAGTGTGTGCTCAAGATGATAAGTAGTGTGAGAGTTGAGAGCTCAATTAGATAGTGTTAAACTCCTTTTTAATAAAAGTATTATTGTTTATGATTGGAGTGCCAATCTTATTTCATACTGGTGACTTAGTGGATGTAAGAACAGGCCTATCGATGAGCTAGGGCCCTGTCACTGGTACGACTCTGTGTTATTTTATTTTCTGCATATATAGCTATTAGTCATTAATTTTTAGATAACGGTTAGTTTATATTAATTTATTAATGTGTTAGACATACGTTGTAGAATATGATTCAAAATTGTTTGGTGTCACTTTACACTCTTTCACTTATTTTTTCAACCCGGGGTTCAGTTTGTGCTTGTGATACACTCAGTGCGGTATACACAAAAAAAGGGTCTTTACCATGCTATGCAAATTAACCAAAATAAATCAACTAAACCAAGCAATGTATAAATTGAAAAGGAAAGCATAAAGGATGGAGTCACAATGTTTTCAACACCTAGCCCAATTGGAGATACCTCTTGGAGTAAGATCTATAAAATCTCATAATCCTACTTCATAGTGTGTTCACCTAGTGGGATCATGAACGAAGTGATTCTGTAGCACACATAAGTAAAGAAAGCGAAACTATATAACCTACTTTAACTCACACAATAGAACACTAGAAGTGAAACTATTGCTTGATTAGTATACCGGAACTAGACTAGCAGACTATGTAATTCCCAAATCCAATTTTGTTAATGATATCCCAAATACTGCTACAGATAAAGAATGCATATCCATATTTGACATATAATGTTAATACAAGTAAAGAATGATAAATAAATCAATAATCTGTGGAGATCCAAGTCATAGCATACTCTACTCATCATTCTGCAACATATCACAGATGGTGATTATGCAGCCTATGGCCATTCTACAACATATGTCTAACACAAAAAGAAATCAATATAAACTAACAACTATCTAAAAATTAATGAATAATAGTTGTATATGTAGAAAATAAAATAAAACAAATTTGTATCAGTGAGTGGGCCCTAGTTCACTGGTAGGCATGTGCTTACAGCCACTAAGTCACCAGTATGAAATCAGATTGGCACTCCAATTATAAACAACAATTCTTTTTATTAAAACAAAGTTTAACAAAGTCTAATTGAACTCTCATTTCTCACACCACTTATCATCCTGGGCACACACTATATCATTACCTTCCTCATGGACACTAACACACTCATATATATATACAATGTGAGGGAATATAGTTGCTACAAGTATGGAACGACTAGCCCATATTGTGCTGAAAATAAGTTAAACAAACTCAATATTCTATTGCATGTTGATTTTCTCATCCTCGCGATGTATACATCAACCAATGAAAATGTTAAATCCCTCCAAGATTCCACGAGTGTCTCATAATTGATGGTTGAATTAGTTAGGATGTTGTGTGCAAGTGTGCATGTATCCAATCCCAAGAATTATCATGTGTTGAATGTTGGAACCTTATAGGACCATGGATAGATGTTAAATATATATTACTTTCCCTCATTTCTAATATGTCTTTGTGCCTTGCTGAAGGTGTTTATATTAATTCCTTTATTTTGATTTGTCTTTATGCTAAGTGTTGGAACCTTGATGAAGGTATTAACTCCATTTATCTTTCATTTATATTTATGCTGGGTGTTGGAACTTTGTAGGCTTGTGTGCATATGATGAAAATATTTATATTAATTTCCCCTTTTGCTGATATATATTCTTAGAATACCCTTATTTCATTTGAAATTCTTCATATATCTTGAGGGAGCCTGGAATACTTGCACTTTACAAAAATGGTCAACTTGTTAAAAATCACACATATATATTTAGGCGGTTCTAAGTTGCTACATTCTTGATTCTGTAGCAGGATGCTAGAGGCCTAATTCTGTAGCAGGTTGATTTGAAAATATGAGAACCCCATAATTATATCAGTTATTAGTGACTTTAAAACTATGGAAATGGATGTTCAATGACCCTAATTTGAAGAATATGTGAACTTTTATCCCCTAGACTAGGGATAACTAAGGATATTATGTCTTGAGGCCCACGAGTTCTAGACATGGAGTACTAAGAGCCAGATCGACTTGAGCATGGCCCTGGAGGGCCCATCCTTTTCTTCTTCAATGCCTCCACTTTGTCAGCAACAACAACATCCATCACTATCACATTGGCATGGTCTTGCTGCAGAAATGGGTCTTGCTCTATGAGGTAATGAGTTTGGGTATCATGGTATGTGTCACTCTGATCCTCAGAACCTTTGGATATGTGCATTTAATTCTTTTTTCTTCTAACGTGTGCTTGGACATTATGCCTTTCCACTTGACCACACCTGGGGGGAATGACATGATGCCCTAGTAAGCTGGTACCTGTAGGGTTTGAGTTTCCATTGGGGTATTCATGAAAGGTCATCGTCTGTTCCCACCATAATTACCACTTTCCATCTTTTTCCCGCTCATCCATCCCATTACACTGGTCCGGGAATTGGGTTGTACCTTACCTTGTGGGAAGAAGGGGATAAAGGCCCAGAGGGTAAAAATAGCTGGCAAAATATAAAATCCAAAAGAATGAAACCTTGATATGCTTCGCCTAGGGATCCCTGAGAAAGAAATAAGAAGCTTCTCAGCAAGAAATAGAGGGACCCATAAAAAATAATAAATCAAGACATAGTTGGAGGATAGGGGGTCCCATCATGAGCCAACCTATTAGGTCCATGGGCATGTAGCGGTATGACACTACCAACAATTGGTCACCACTCTAGGGTAGTGGTTCTTTGTGGCATAGCCAAGAGAAAGGGGGTCTCATCATGAGTCAGCCTTCTCATTTCCATGAAATGCTTGTGGGTAACATTTCCACCACTAGTCACCACGCTAGGGTAGTGTCCCCCAACTAGTCTCTTGAAAGAAAAAACAATAAGAATAAAAGATAAAAGGAATGAATGGGATTGGAAACATTTACATCCATGACAAGGTGCAACTCACCCTCTTCAGAGGCACCCATAGGTAAGCCATACATTTACCTGATATCACTGCACCCATTGCCCAGACATCCCTTACCACCTCATCCACTCACATGGCCTCGATTTGAATTCACCCAGGAACATCCCACATCCAATGAGCATTAGCCCAATAGGACTTCCTGGCATCCCCTCCAAAATTTTCTTTTATAATAGCATAATGTCTTTGAGCACTTGTCCGGGTAAAAGGGGTTTCATGCACATGATTAAATAACTTGATGATTAGATGTGATTGACATTGCTATGATCCATGTGACTTATGAGCCCATGGAGGGAGTATTTTTTGATGTTGCAGGGCCACACCCGATGGACATGTACATATGGGGAGATGATTAGTTCGGACTTCCATAGGGATAAAATACCACCTGATGGATGTTGAGACCCCGGCCAGGGGAAGAGACAGATTAAAGGATTACACACAGAGATAGGAGGACGTTTCACCGGGGGCATCCTAGAAGGTCTGGACCCAAGGGGGTTGTGTCCTTTACACCATGATGTAGGCCTTATAAGGCCCATGACATCACCCAGTTCACCCATTATGTCACCCAACATTTTGGATGTTTTGGAGGCAGTTGTGTGCCAAGTGGCACGTGTGGCAGGATCCTGAGGCCCAAGGAGGCCAAATGTTTTTCTCCAGGAGGCCAACGTTGCCCAAAAAGGGCCTATCATCAACCTAAAAGGGCATGACATCACCTTTACATCTTGTTTTAGGGTTTAATTATGACATTTAATGTAAAAATTGGATATTATGTGTAACAAGCCATGTCGGCCTTTTTGACCTAATTCTGGTCATAAGTATTGTATAAATAAGGGTTTAAACCCTTGTATTTTTTATCATCTTTCACTCACACTTGTGAGGAATGAAATTTGCGCCCTCCTTAGGGTTTCTTGGATGAAATTTTAGGCGCACTTGTTGAGGAAGGCTAAATTTGGATTATTTTGACAAATTTCTTGGTGGAAGTGTTCAACTAGGGTTTTTCTTGATTATTCTTGATGAATGCAAGTAATATTTCTACAATTCTTCTTAATTGAATGTTTATAATATTATTTATCTTGCATTTACATTGAATATTATGAAATTGCTTGATTAAGACCTAGGGAGACTAGCACATTTTATTGTCCTAGCTTCAAAATCCTTCACCTACTAGATCTTGTCAAAAGGCCATTGTTCCTGAAGCATTTGTTAAGGCATTTCCATTACAACACCTTAGTACCATTGCTTCATCTTAGCCAATTTTTATTCATCATTGAGTTAAGGAGGGAGGAAATTCTACTAAGGCCTAGGGTTACCTACACCTTAGTAGCTAGTTTCCCCTAGGGTTTGATAATTGGAGCCTTGGGTTACCAACACTCCAATCTATCAATATCTCTTGACCTTGACTCTCCTACTATCATTTTCTTCAACATTTTTTGCCACATAATTGACTCCATTTACCCTAAAAGCACTAGTCTAAGTCCTCCTTTGAGTAATTGATCAAAACAACCATCAAAACCTATTCTTTGAGCAACCTACTAACACTTTATAACCCTAGAATAGCCTAACCTATTGACAATATTGTTGTTGTTACTAAATTAAGATACAACCATTAAATGAATCATTAAAATCTTATAAAATCAATTGAAAAGGGTGATTTATACATTGTCTTGTTTGCTTCTAACAAATGCTAGTATTATGATTTCAATTGTTAATGATTCTTAGTCATTTTTGAAGCTATTGCCAGGCATTAATGCAAAGTATTTCCTTATAAATATTGTTGTTGTAATTTTCTGTTTACTTCATCATATTCAACAAATTTATTTTATCGAGAAAGTCTATGGTTTTATGAAGTGCTAACCAACAAGTGTACTTGAAAATATATATAGTTTCTTGTTGCTTTGTTCCGAGAAGGTACACTTTGACATATCATCTTTCATTGGTTATAAAATCAGACTTTCTGATAAGTGGTGACTTGTGAGAGGGGATATTTATCTAGCCACTTTGACTTTTCCCTCTCAAACCCCTAGGTCATTGGGGACGTATCCCCTAGGCCTACCACCCTAAATAGAAAGAGACATCCTATTGAGATGACAGTGATAGGATAGTCTCATGTTATGCCAATTTTCTCTCCTTTAACCTTTTCTTCTATCAGAGTACAAATTGCGCGATAACATGAACCTTTAAAGAAAAACCCTATAACAACATGTCCACACATGAGTTATCACTTCAAAAGTAAATACAGAACACACTACTTCCCCTACTGTTAATCGGAAATCCAATAAAATATTAATAAATGCAATTGGAAAACATATTGAGCCTCAATCCCACATATGGTCATTAAAATGGGATAATATAGGATTATGAATAAATGAAAAGGGTTTAATAATAAGGAAAAGAGGGGTCAAAATACGATAATTTTTTTGGCTCATCATCTCCCCCAAACTGAATATGTTGCATTTCTTCTTGCAACCCTCCTCCTTCGCAACAACCAAGATGTAAGGAAACACACTGAATGATGCTCCTCTTTTTCCGATACATACCAATAAAAAAAAATCTCACTGTAATGGCTCCCCTTTGAAGCATAGATCAAGCCATGAGGTCTCCTTCAAATTTGCACAAGAAAATAGGGTAAGTGGACACAAGACTATAATGTTTCCTTTGTTTTCAATTAGGTATGCTTGTTGGTCTTCATATGCCCAAAGTTCTTGTGTTGATCTAAGCTGCCAATCTGTATCAACTTGATGGATATGGAGCAACTAATAAATGGCGTATTTCTTAGCACAACATGCCAGAAGGAGGTATGAAACATGGTGTTCTAAGCTTTGTAGTTGTGGCTGCCAATGAAGAGTCTAGTAACATAATTGATTATTGAATACTCCATTGGCATTATATGTAGTGCACAACATTTCTATGAACTATGAATTTCACAACTCAACAAGTGCCTTTGTAACATGTACACAACATGTAAGAAATTATTTGCAATCCTCATACCATATGTAGTGTATCCTCTAATGAGTCTCACCTTGATTTTTGCTTGATGGTTCTTGTGGGGTAGCATGTTCATTTCCTCAAATTGTCCATATCAGCTATTTTTTTTTCTCTTATTGGTTCTTGTGGAACAACAAAAATGTCTCTTTATTTATTTTTTATTTTTTTTTCCGCTCTTGTTTATGGTTCTTGTGTGACAACAACAAGACCTTCTATTGTCTACATATTTGGCGTCTTCATATGTATCTTTGACTTTTGGATATTTAATGTCACTGTCAAATTGTTGTCTTGGATTTTTCATATTCTCTCACCTATGATTCGTTAGAGTAGCTAATTCTAACAAAACCACTATATTTCATATTGAGTTGGATAGACTCAATATGTTGATTAACTTCAATAATTCCATGACATTTTCAAGACCACTATTAACTCATAAGAACCAATGTGAATAAAGATCCACAAATTTTCATGTCGAAAGAAAACATGCACAAATAAATAAAGGAATGTTTGGAAGCCTTCTTCTTAGCACAGTACCAATTTTTAGTAGAACTTCCTCCACACCTCCTTGCTAAGATGTTGGTCCCACACAAATCACAACAACTAGGCACATCACTACGTCAAATTTTTTTTCTCTAAATAGGGTTTCTTGATGTTGGTTCTTGTGTAGCAACATATATGTTTGATGTAGCAACACTAATGTCCTTCCTTGAATGACTTTTATTCCTTCTCATTTTGGGACATTTAGGGAGATGTTGGAATGCATTTAATTTGTGGAAGTGGAGTAATATGATGTCATGGTTCATATGGAGTGGTGAAGGTTTTAGATTAACAAGGATAGGGATGGTATGGACATGAAAAATGATGTCTTGTTCCTAATGGTGATAATATCCCTCTCCCCAAAACTGAAGAATTTTTCTGTCCTCGAAAAATAAGAAATGGTAAGGAAGTAGATAGAAAAGAAAATATGTTTAAGTGGTTTTAAAAATACAAATACAAAGTATTCATTGAATCTGATAAACAAAAAGAACAAAGAAGCGTACCTGCACTTACCTAATAAATTTTTGAACTTTGCAGCAAGTATATGAGTTTCTATAATAGGTTCTTCACAAGTTTTCATATAAAAGAGCAACATCTTTGAGAATATGTACCAAGGACTATCAACAAAAATTACTCCTAGTTTTGAGATATGTTCATGAAGCTTTGAGGAAAGACCATTTCTGTAATAGCTTATTTTGATACAGGTTCTTGTGGGGTGACAATCTCTTCCTCTCAAAGAATTCCTTCAATTGATTTATTTATTGTTGGTTCTTGTGTGGCAACAACAGGGATTTCTAAGGCTGGTTCTTGTGTGGCAACCTTAGGGTTGTGTTGATGGCCAAAATTGACCATAATCAACATTATAACGAGATCACATGGTCAGGGCCCCAATTACAACTTTATCCATTTGGTGTGGTGATTCTAACCTATATGAGTGTTTGGTAACCTCTTATTAATTTCTCCTCGAAAGGAGACTTTCCTTGTAGATTTTCTAAATGCAATTAATACTAGAATGCATAACAAAAAGGAAAGTAACCTATCCTGATTGAGAAAGAGAATAGTCCCTCCCTCAATCAAGAGCAAGATAAAAATACTAAGATTGAAGTCAAAATAAGATGCACTATTGTATCATTGAATTAGTTCAATGATATAAGAATGGTTAAAATAAAGAATGAATGTGCAGTCAACTAATAAACGGTTATTAGCTAATACACATAAACTCCCTTGAATCTAACATTCAATTCTGATCTAACTTCGAACCACTCTGAAAAGATATTTTTTCATAAGTTTAAAATAAGCATGAATTGTAAGACATTAACAGTAGTGGTAAGATAAAATAAAACACACTGATTCAGAAAATAGATAAAACCAAAAATGAATAAAGGAAAGGACAACAATCAAGCTTCAAATTATACAACAGTGCATAAGAATAAGTGTCTGATTACAAGCTACGAAACATCAAATAATGGTTCATGATAGCATGAGTTAGTCCAATCTCCAACATCTCTATATATCCTCCCTTAGGTTCCAAGCTCCTTCAAGAAATCGATTCTATAATAGTGCAAAGTTTCTTCCTTTTCCAAAATCTTGGCCCCCCCTCCGACACTCCTTCTTCAACCTATTAAATAATAATACCCTTTTCTTTCTTCATCATGACATGTTCAATAAAAAAATGTAAAAATAGAATTAAATATCAATTGTGATATTTTCCATGAGCTGGAGTCTTCCATTAGGAGCTTCCAATTTCCATCTTCAATCTTTAGTCAATCAGCTAGTAACTGCCTACCAAAGCAGAAAGAGATTTTATCTGCCTTCCTAGTTTCAAGCCTTTAACATCTCTGCAAAATATCCACAAAACTATTATTTAAAAAAAAATTAAAACTCTAAACTATATCAGAATCCAAAAAAAAATATTACAATCGAGTTATCGAAAAAAAAAACAATTTTAATCAAAACTCAAATTCCTAAATCTGAGCCAAAATGATTATTGTTGTCACATGATTCATTTACTAATGGATTTCTAACAAATATATATCATTTGGACAAGATTTCAACAGTAAAACATTTTGGCGTCCCCGAGGTGTAGGACAGTCGGTGACGGAGTGTGTTGTTAAGCCACTCCATGTTGTTAAAGTCACCGATTCGAAACCTGCAGGGACAAAAAATCCAACCATGTTAAGGGTTGGTGTGGCTCAGGTCGGGTGCGATCCCCGGGTGATTTTGATGGCTTAGATGCCCCTTAGTCGCGGTTTCTCAAGCCACGGGTTAATCGCGTAGCCAACAGGTCCCGCACAAATTAACAAACAAAAAAAAAAACAGTAAAACATTTTGGCAGCTAATTTATTTCCAAAAATTAACACAGTGATCTCGGTTTGTCAATATTTCATAGCCCTTTTTCCACTCAATTTTTCAAGCATTTAATTCACATATTTGGCCAAATACACATTCTTAGATTATTCTCCTCGCTTTTATCTCTTAAATGAACCATTTTAAGCTAGATTTGATTAACTATAATTCAAATTATGTGTTCTAGAAAATAATGCTCAACAACTGTTTGATCAAAATCTAAAAAAATTTCAAATCGTACATCTGTCGCTAAATAAATTTGGAGCTTCGCTAAATTTGGAGGTTCAAACAACTTTGGCAGAAAATTTAGAATTTTAGGATAAATATGGTGAATGGCTAACTAGTGGTTAGTTGTCTCTCAATTTAGGGGTGAGGGAAAATTTAGTGAATAATTTGGCAGAATGTGCCAATTTTGTCGGCATCCCCTGAAACATTAGCTCTTGGTCTCATGCTTTTGGTCATATAGGTGCAAGGGCTAGAGTGTGGGGGGCTAGCATGAGAAAATATTTAAATAAGCATAAATTTCAATCCAGGGAGCCAAATCAAGCAAACTTTATATCAAAAGAAACGTCTTGAAGAGAGGAATATGATGAAAACATAAAAAATAAGAAACAAGAAATATTAAAATCACTCAAAATAAGAAAACTAATGCAAACTTTGAAAGGCCACTACTTTTGATCTGGGAGTCGCAAAGAGGCTAATTTTATATCGTCGAAAAGATATCGACAGGACGAAGATGATGGGACCATCAAAAATGGAAAACTAAAAAAAAAAGAAAAAACACTAAAAAAGGGAAACCAAAAGAAAATCGAGGCGACATTTCCAGAATTTATAAGGGGACCCCTTTAATTTTCGAGGAAAATAAAGGGAGGTGTTGAGGCCTCAACAATTGGGTACATAATGGAATGAAGCAGTTATCTCTAGTATTTATATTACTAAGGATTAAATTCATCAAATATAAAATGATAAGTTTCACGGGATTCTTAAACATCGTACCAGTTTCTATGGGTCCCACGTGAGATGAATCAAATAAGTTAAAAAAATGAAAGTACTTGAATGCCTAGTCTTAAAACAATGAATCCAATTTAAAGGGAAAGTTATTTTGATACTTTCTTTCTACTATTGTATAGAAGAGGTAAGGCTAGGATGTTTTGAGATTAGTATACATCTATTGAATGTAAAAATACCTCTTTTCCCGACATTGTTTCCCTGCCTGGGAGCATCCATCGCCCCGAAAAAGATGTCTTGGCACCATGCAAGAATATCCCTGTTGTTAGTGAGTGTCTATAGCCTCGGAGGGTTTAGTTTTACTTCCCACACTTACGTTCTTTCAACTCTCTTGTGTTATAAAAACAAGACCGTGGAGCAATAAAATAAAACAAATGCAGAAACAAAACACAGAAGATACACAATACAATAGAGACATAGATTTACGTGGTTCACCTAGTGTGGGATACGTCCACCAGAGAAATTGCCAGGTCCTTCCTTTATTATTGTCCAACATATGAAGGGATACAACCTATAGCAAACCCGCTGTAACTTCCTCTTCTTTCTCTCACAGTCTCCTATCTCTGAATACAATATTCACCATCAACCATAGCCGCAATACATTTCTCTCATAAAAGAGGGTTGCCTTCTAGGGAAAAAAACCCTAACATAATCTCTATCGTTAGATCTGCGACCTTACAATGAATGGTCCAGATTTACAATGAAATTACAATATACATTTACAAGGCAATTTTTTCCTTCGGGGGCTTCGCCCCCAAACCCCTGCTAGGGGCTCGCTTGCCCCCAGACCCCCCAGTCGAGGGGATAGCCCCCCCGAACCCCACAGAGGGGGTACCCCCCCTCTGCACTCCCCCGCATGGAAGACTGTACATACTTCTGAGGTGTAAATACTTCATGGGGTATAAACATGGCTGAAAGTAAAAGACCTCTGAATCAGGAAGATAATCAAGCTCCACAACCAACATCTTGTGTTTCCACCCTTTTGATTTGCTTAGTTAGAGAATTGTTTTTCGCAATTGGATGAAGAGAGCAGGGTGGTACAAGAAGGGTTATAAAAGAAAATAAATGTAGTACTATTTAAATTTTGACCCCACTAACCTTCCCTTCATCTACCAATGTAGAGGATTTAATTTAACTATGGAGGGATAAGGGAGGGATTCAAAGAAAAGACTGTAGCATATTCGTTCCTTTGTATAGGTGAACTATAGTACTTGATTCGTATATTAATGTTCCAGCCCATATTCATTGGTTGATGTAAGATAAAATAGAAACTTGGTAATGATGATCTTTAGATACATGAAATCTTATCGTAATGATAGACTAAAAATTTCCCAATTTCACCAATTGATGTTGCTAGAAACAAATTGCCCCCCATATTAACTTTGGAGACATTACAAAATTAAAATTAAAACCAAAAACCAAGAAAAACAAACAATCGTACAAGAGTGCAAACAAAATACTACGCAACCATGATCAAAACCAAATCTACACTAGAAGCAGAAAAACAAACCACGAATCAAAATTTGCAAACTACCTAAAAAGAAAACTACAAACTCAAAAGAAAAGGTAACTTAATAAGCCATGAATACATGAAAACCTCAACAAGACTGAATGAGAAAAGATACCTCAACATAAAGAGAAAGGATAAAGTTGATATATTCATTTTCATTTAAGTTGAGATAATGATGAGTGATGTCTTGCAAGGTTGTAATTAATTAGGTTTTTATTGCAAAGTAAGATTCAAACTAGAAGTGCAATTATGATCATACGATTACTCATGAGAATTTGACCAAAGTGTCAATGTCCTTTTATTGTATCTTGCTTCATGTAAAATGGATGAGCTTTAATAATCATGTATTACCAATAAGATTAAGAACTTAATGAAGATAAACATAGCAACATGATAAATAAGGACTGGAAAAGGTGAGTAATTACCTTGGTGATAACTTAATCTTAGCCCAAAATATTCACAAATGCCTTATTCAAATGAAAAGCAATAAACTATACTTAATCTAAATCTAAAGCATAGTTTTGATTAAAAGTTCAAATATAAGTATACATCAAGATGTCTTTTAAAAGATCTTGCTTCCAAACATTAATTGAGTAAATCTTAATGATGAAATATTAAAGATAAAACTTACTATGTGTATTTAATAGAAAGATGAAAAATAAAGACTGAGATGTCCCTGATGATAACTTATTTGTAGCTTGAATATCATCATAACTACTTTATTTTGGTAAGCAAAAACAAACTAACTAAATTAAATTGCTACTACTCCTATTCTACTCTACTCTACAGGGGTTAAGTATAGTCATGATTCGAATGTAGCCATTCATTTTCTTTTATTCCTGCAAACATATGTACAACATAAATTAGTAAGAGAAAATTCATGATCATTGAACTACAAGAAGAGAAATGTATTATATGTACATCTATTCCTAACATGTACAGGAAAATAAATTTATTATTTACAAGAAATCTTTCTCGAAATAAATTCTCCAACCACATTTTGATTCATCATGAAAATTCAACTGGTTAATATGAAACATGGTTAGGGTAACCTTCTACTGAGAAACTATGTTAGAGTCAATATCAATTATCATATCTACAAACTGAGAAGCATGGATATTGTTATACATCATAAAAAAAATTGAAATGATTTATCCATCCATATTTCAATTAGATCAATAAAATGGGAGGAAAAATGTGTTATAGATGACATAGAAACCATGGGTAGATAACATATTGGATAGAATTTGATTAGTGTGTTTTCTAGTGATGGAGCAAGTGAAGAATTGATATGATTCAGAAAAAATGGAGGTTTATAATAATCGAATATGATTAATTGTTTATCCAATATCATATTTTCATGATAATCGATTAGATTAGGATGATCTTTCACTAAATCATATGATAAGTTGTGAATATACCAAACAATATCAAATGATATATTTACATTAGTGTGATCAGGATATGGGAACCAATATGTTAAAAATTTGTGTTCATAAACATTATTCAAGATATTACTAGTATGATCAGGATTAATGCCTACTTGTGAAAGATGTCCACAATCATCAAAAGATTCAACCAGAATTTGATTTACATTTTATGAATCATAAATAGGAATGATTTCCTGTGCCAGAGAGTTGAAATCCTTATGACTTTTAGAGACTACAAGATGAGGGTTTGTTATAATATTAACTGAATTAGGGTATGCTTCATCTAGTATAGATAGACTTTGAGAATTGAAAACATGAGGATATGATATAACCATGACCGAAGAGTGAAGTTCCTCAATATTATCAATCTCCAAGGATTCATCACAAGTAACTTCGTTGGCCTTCCTTATAAAAATTGAATCAGAACCAAAATATAAATCAAATGCACAAGTATGAGATTTACTAGAATGATAAACAAAATGATTTTTTATTATTTCTTGACTCTGATTTTGATCAATGGAACCTAGAAAGTTATTATGATATGTATTAGTTCCTTCGTTTGATTAAAGCATAATTGTAGATGAAGGGACTAGCACATGAGAAAAATTGTCGTTACATGAACAAGAACCATCAAACAAGTCAGGGAATATTGAATAATGATTGTTCAAGCAAATAAGATTGAACGCTTCTCTATTAAAACAACCATCATCATTAGTATCTAAAGTATGAGTTACTAGCTCTGTGTTATCATCTTCTTTATAAACCAATTTATCATAATCTAAACTAATTTCAGGAATGTAATTATTGTTATTGAATGTGTATAACTTTTCCTGAGATTGTTCATTAACCAATTTTGAATCAATTTTCTGAGCAGAAGTATCAACATTAACAGTGAACTCAAAAGAATCATTTGTGACATTAACTATAGCGTGTACACTTAGGAAAGATTCTTCATAACTATTCTCTATACAAGGAAGATAACAAAGGTAAACAATCCAATCTATTAATTCATCATCAGAAGGTTTATCATGAAGATAAAATTTCAGAAAAATTGATTTAAATCTGATGACAAAATGTATCATAGATTCACCTTCTAATCTTCGCAGATTTTCAAGTTCTAAACAAATCTTATCATAATCATAATCTTGAAATTCATAAAAGAAATAACTTACAAATTGATCCCATGTGTGTATTGGAGCAGCAAACAATGATTCACACCATTCCTTTGCTAAGCCTTCGAAAGTAAGTGTGAAAATTCTGCACATAACACCTTCATGACCAAGATCATTAGAAATCCAATTTTCTACAAATTGAAGAACATGCTCATGTGAAATATATTGATTCTCACCATCGGATTTATTTTCTGACAAGAGATTAACTATATTTAATGGAGTAGTACAATATGTTTTCCCATAGATACATCTCCAAATAGGGATTTGGAAAGAAGCCATTGAAAAAAATATATATAATTATTAAAAGCACACATCTCCATGATAGGGTCATCCTATCAATCTGGCCCTCCTTCTAGCACCAAAAATGTTGATGGACAAAATTGACCATGATCAACATTATAAGGAGATCACCTAGTCAGGGCCCCAATTAGACACTTATCCGTTTGGTGTGGTGATTCCAACCGATATGAGGGTTCAATAACCTCTTATGAATTTCTCTTCAAAAGGAGACTTTCCTTGTATCTTTTCTAAATGAAAACTAAATGAAATTAAAACTAGAATGCACAACAAAAAGGAAAGTAGCCTATCTTGATTGAGAAAGAGAATAGTCCTTCCCTCGATCAAGAGCAAGATAAAAAGACTAAGATTGAATTCAAAATAATATGCATTCTTGTATCATTGAATTAGTTCAATGCTACAAGAATGGTTAAAACAAAGAATGAATGTGTAGTGAACTAATAAACCATTATCAACTAATACACATAAACTCCATTGAATCTAATATTCAATTCTGATCTAACTCTGAACCACTCTGAAAAGATAGTTTTTCATAAGTTTAAAATAAGCATGAATTGTAAGACATTAACAACAGTGCTAAGATCAAATAAAACACATTGATTCAGAACAGAAAAAACCAAAACTAAATAAAGGAAAGGACAACAATCAACCTTCAAATCATACAACAATGCATAAGAATAAGTGTCTGATTACAATCTCAATCTCTAGAACATCAAAGAATGGTTCATGATAGCATGAGTTCCTCCAATATCCAGCATCTCTATCTATCCTCCCTTAGGTTCCAAGTTCGTTCCTTCAAGAAATAAACTCTACAATAGTGCAAAGTTTCTTCCCTTTCCATAATTTCGACCCCCCTTTGACACTCCTTCAACCTCTTCAATAATAATACCCTTTTCTTTCTTTATCATGATAGGTTCAACGAATAAATTAAAAAATATAATTAAAGATCAATCGAGAGATTTTCCTTGAGCTGCAGTATTCCATATGGAGCTTCCAATTTCCATCTTCAATCTTTGGTCAATCAACTAGTAACTTCCTTCCAAAGCAGAAAGGGATTTTCTCTGCTTTCCTAGTCTTGGGCCTTTAAAATATCTGCAAAATATCCGTACAACTATTATTCAAAACTAAATTAAAACTATGAACTATATTAGAATCCAAAAAATATATATTCCAATCCATTTATCGAAAAAAAAAAAAAAATTAATCATAACCCAAATTCCTAAATCTGATCCAAAATGATTATTGTTCTCACATGATTCATTTACTAATGGATTTCTAACAAATAGATAGCATATGAATAATATTTCAACAGTAAAACGTTTTGGCAGCTAATTTTATTTCCAATAATTAACACAGTGATCTTGGTTTGTCAAGATTTCGTAGCCCTTTTTCTGCTCAATTTTTCAAGCATTTAATTCACACATTTAGCCAAATACATATTCCCAGATTATTCTCCTCGATTTTTTCTCTTAAATGAACCATTTGAAGTTATATTTGATTAACTATAATTCAGATCATGCATTTTGGAAAATAACACTCAACAACCATTTGATCAAAATCTAAAAAAAAAATCAAACCGCAGATATGTCGCTAACTGAATTTGGAGCTTCGCTATATTTGGAGGTTCAAATAAATTTGGTAGAAAATTTTGCAGTTTAGGCTAAATCTGGAAAATGGACAACTAGCGGTTAGTTGTCTCTAAATTTAGAGGTGCAGACAAATTTAGCGAATAATTTGGCAGAATATGCCAATTCTGGTGGCAGACCCTGAAACATTAGCTCTTGGTCTCATGCTTTTGGTCATATAGGTGTGAGGGATAGACATGAGCAAATCTTTAAACAAGCATAACTTTCAATACAGGAATCGAAATTAAGCAAACTTTATATCAAAGGAAACGTCTTGAAGAGAGGGGAATATGATGAAAACATAAAAAATAATAAACAAGCAATATAAAAATCACTCAAAATAAGAAAATTGATGCAAACTTTGAATGGCTACTACTTTTGATTTGGGAGTCGAAACGAGTAAAATTTTATTTCGCCGAAAAGAGATCGATGGGATGAATATGATGGGATCTTCAAAAAAGGAAAACTGAAAAAAAATGAAAAATCACTAAAAAAAAAGGGAAACCAAAAGAAAATCGAGGTGACATTTTCAAAATTTAAAAGAGGACCCATTTAATTTTCGAGGAAAATAAAGGGAGGTGTTGAGGCCTCAACAGGTTGGTAGGTGTTGGTTCTTGTGTGAAAACACCTATTTCATCTCTTTTATGAACTCCCGCCTGTAGTTGCTTCTTGTGTGACAACAAAAAGGATTATTGGTATTGGTTCTTGTGTAGCAGTACCAATATTATCCTTGGAACTTTGTTATTTTTATTGCTTCTATAGCAAGGGTGGATCTATGAAGTACTACTAAGGATGAAAACATACCGCAATGTTCATAGCACATGGTTAAATGTTTGAGAATAAAGGAGGTGTGCTAGACAAGATTAGTAGTGGGAAAATAGTGAAAAAAATATTTATTGGATTGGTAGCAACAAGCTTTGTTTATTCAACAACTATTGAAACTAGAAATGTAGTTTGGCATTGTAAGTAAGCCAAATTACTTTATTGGGTGAGTCAAGGGTGGGCGGAGCAGGAAATTATGGAGGTCTTGCGGAGGAAGGAAGTGGGATGAAGTTGTGATGTGATAGCAGTGGTTATATGAATTATATTCTGAGAAAATTGTTGGCTTTGAAAGTTAACCACATAGGCAAAGAGAACTTTACTAACTTCAACAGGAAATTAGCTTTGAGCTGGGAAGAAGAAAATGGATGGGCATACCATGGTGCTTTAAGTCTTGTTGAAGGGGTCTCGTGCAATAATGGAACTAGTGATGTAGCATGGAGCTTGACTTTTGTATCATTGGTTTTCCATTTGAAAATAAATTATTCAATGGTCTTGTTCTCCGTCCATTTGAAAAGTCTTGATGTTGGTGTTGGTCAATAGATGGAACAATTTTGTAGCAAGTTCCTAGGAACTTGAACTTTAGACATAGATCATGTAAGAACTCAGCATTACATGATAGTGCACTTATGTTCATGTCTTGATGACATTCCCATTTCATGAAAGTTTGTCTTTGATAATCACTCCTTCATGGATTGACCTCCATGATCCTTCTTTGACGTACAAAAACATAGCATTTTGCTTGCAACACAAGGTGAGATTATGAAAGAAAATAGATATGATGAATTTATTCCTCCAATAAACATCAAAATGATTACAATTAATTCATATAAAACAGATCTCTTAAAGATTCATAAAAAAATTCATTGTTACTTGCTGAGGAGGAGTGGCTAGCCTAGACTACCCGACAATGATTCGATTATAAATTCTTCGTCTAATGTTCGATCAAAGTGATTCCAAATCCAAATTAAAGTATATTCATAGGTCTAGCTCTAATACAAACATGTTTTGAAATTTATTTGAAATGATTTATCAAAAATCTTGAGAAACATATTATAGGACATCTTTGTTCTTTATTTCCAACCTTGACCAACAATCATGGTTTTTGGCATAACTTTTCGTTTGATAATAGATTGAATTGATTCCAATTGGGGATGAAAATAGATTCATGTAGGTATCTCCAATAGAAACAGGTTTTTCAAACTTGAAGAATTGATGGGTTAAATATACCAAAGAATATCCTAGGAGACAAAGTTGTATCAGTGCAGGATAGGGAGTTAGTAATTAGGGCATAGATTTCTCATACGACATCGGAATGAGATGATTGGGTTGTAAACTATATTCATAGGAGGATACACCCTAGAAACAATTTTTAAATATCTATCCATTTAGTTACCAACAAATTGATTGTCTGAACTCTATTCTCAATGATCCCAAGTGCCACAAGAGTCTGATCAACAAGTTATTTCTTCTGAGTGATGATCTGGGTTCATGTGAATTTTTATAAGTGTATAATTTTTAGTCTAATGCATCCATATGCCAAAAAATGAAAATACCCAGATCCTAAGTTGTGTGATATGACCCTCACAAGATCCTGTGGTTAATACAAAAATACATGAAGCAAGAATAAAATCAAATATCTAATTCAAAACGTGGTATAATGATAATGGGATCCTGACATAATCATCATGGGAAGACGAAGTGTCGCATTATCTCTGAGATTGATATAATGAGAGACTGACATAACCACCATGGGAGACACAAAGTGTCTCATTATTTGTGAAACAACTTCCACATTTTGTTCATGGAATTGTGATTTGGGTATAATGATGGCTTAAATAGTTGATTGAGAAATATAATCATCATCAAAACATTGAGTAGTGTGCATTTTTCAATATGCCTAGGATCAAAGGGACTAGGTGTAGGGATGAGGTAATCGTTGAATTTTTGTAGGCGTGTTTTTCTCAATGTGATTCTCTTCTCCACCAAAATTTGACCTAGATCATAATTTTCAAGATATTTGTAGGCCAATTTTGAATGTGCATGCCTAGGACTTCAAGAATTGTAGTTTCAAAAATATGAGAGGTCTTCCAAGCTTCATGAATTCAACAATGAAAAGAGTACCTCCTTAAATTTTAATGAAATGGTTAGAGGTTGTTTGTTATAGAATATAGTTCAAGTGTGGTATGAGATGATGAGATCCTAATATAACCATCATGGGAATCCTAGAGAATCCACGGAGTGTCTCATCATCTAAATTACAAAATTGATATACTGAGATTTTTCCCACACTTGTCCTAGGAAACATTTGTGGTCTTCAATGTATTCCAAATAAAAATAATGGAAGGATTATGCATTTCATAGTGTGTACCTTATTCAAATAACCTCTCCTTGATTTTTCTTCTAGTGAAGTACTTATTCTTCCTTCCAAGCTTCCTGCAAAAGAGATTAGTACTATGGATGGCTCTTTCAACACCACAAGAGAAAATATTATCAACTTAACTCATGCATCCTAGATGATTTTAATGCACAATATCTTGAGCAAGGGATATCAGAGGGGTAGTTGACAGTTCCCTAGAGCTTCCCTTCATCTTGGTATTGTTCCTAACATGATCCTAAGGAAAAAGTCTTAATTCCTTGAGTGCCTCCTCGACAACGACGCCAAAATGATGAGGTGTAAATATGATTCCCAATTTTTTGGTGTCACTTTACACTCTTTCACTTATTTTGTCAACCTGGGGTTCAGTTTGTGCTTGTGAGACACTCGATGTAGTATACACAGAAAGAGGTATTTTACCATGCTATGCAAATTAACCAAAATAAATCAATTAAACTAAGCAATGCATAAATAAAATAGGAAATCATAAAGGATGGAGTCACAATGTTTTCAACCCTCATCCCAGTTGGTGGTACCTCTTGGAGTAATATCTCTGAAATCTCATAATCCTACCTCTTGGAGTAAGATCTTTGAAATCTCATAATCCTACTTCATAGTGTGTTCACCTAGTGGGGTCATGAGAAAAGTGATTATGTAGCACACATAAGGAAAGAAAGAGAAACTATATAACCTGCTCTAACTCACACACTAGAACATTGGAAGTGAAACTATTGCTTGATTAGTATACCAAAACAAGACTAGCAGACTATATATTTCCCAAATCCAATTTTGTTAATGATATCCCAAACACTGCTATAGATAAAGGATGCATATCCATATTTGACATATAATGTTAATACAAGTAAAGAATCATAAGGAAATCAAGAATCTGTGGAAATCCAAGTCCTAGCATACTCTACTCATAATTCTGCAACATATCACAAGTGGCCATTATGCAGCCTGTGGCCATTCTACAACATATGTCTAACACCAAAAGAAATTAATATAAACTAACATCTATCTAAAAATTAATGACTAATAGATATATATGCTGAAAATAAAATAACACAGAGTTGTACCAGTGAGTGGTCCCTAGCTCACCGGTAAGACTGTGCTTATAGCCACTAAGTCACCAATATGAAATCAGATTGGCACTCCAATCATAAACAACAATACTTTTATTAAAAAAGAGTTTAAGATAGTCTAATTGAGCTCTTATCTCTCACACCACTTATCATCCTGGGCACACACTATATCATTACCATCCTCATGGATGCTAACACACTCATATATATACAATGTGAGGGAATCTAGTTGCTCCAAGTATGGAGCGACCAACCCCTATTATGCTGCAAATAAGTTAAACAAACTCATTATTCTATTGCCCAGTGATTTTTTCATCCTCATGGTGTTATACATTAGCCAATGAAAATGTTAACTCCCTCCCAGATTCCGCAAGTGTCTCATAATTGATGGTTGAATCAGTTAGGTTGTTGTGTGCAAGTGTGCTTGTATCCAATCCTGGGAATTATCATGTGTTGAATGTTGGAACCTTATAGGCCCATGGATAGATGTTGAATCTGTATTAATTTCCCTCATTTCTAATATGTCTTTGTGCCTTGTAGAAGGTGTTTATATTAATTCCTTTATTCTGATTTATATTTATGGAAGTGTTGGAACCTGTTAGCGTCAGAAGTCACCCCTTGATTGCAGCAGGAGTAGAGCCCGACGCCCATCAGTATATGTCACAATTTGTTTTAATGGGGTGATCAAATGGAAGTTAACTCAAAATGATGTGGTTCTAACTCCGAAACTAGGCCATTCATGCATGGGCAAGTGAGGTCTTAGATAACTTTCAGATAGTGAGTTGTAGTAAGGGTGAGTAAGGGGGGGGGGGAGACTTGCATAAGAGAAAAGCAAAGGTCTGTCGTAAACATCAGGTTCTTAACAGACTGTTGAAGAAGGCATCTAAACACGAGATCTTCTTACATTCAAATGTAGAAAACCAGAGAAAACAACAATGCCACAATAAATCCTTTATCACAACATAATTTTTGTAATCCATGTGAATCAGTCGATCACGAAATCTCTTAGCCTAAGATGAAAACCAGATGGAGTGGGAAGACTGTCTGTCATTAAACAAGAAATCTTACACACCAATGCATAACCAAAGAACTAGAGTCTGTGCTAAAACTTTACAACCGGGAGCTTTGCTCTACCATCGATAGATTACAAAAATACAAAGACTGAGTCTATATACTCAGGAAAATTCACCTAACAGAGGCATGTTCAGCCATCAAAGGCGTGGTGTCCCTTCAGCGGAATTCGGACGGATAATTCCTGTCAGACGCCACCTTAACTGTGCAAGACTCCTGTAAGGGGAGGGTAGCTGAGCCATTAAGTGTTGGGCTAGCGTGCACAGACTTCTCTGTCTAGTCGAGGACTTCGTCTTGGTTTCTTTGAAAAAAAATTGGTACACAGGACCTCTTCAAGTAGACCGCTTGCCAGACCCTCCATTCTCGACAGTCAATGAATGAAAGGAGGCTTCAACCACCCGTTCTTGCCTTCATTTACTCCAAACGAAAACCAGGATCGAGATCGCATCAGATGGCGCATGGGGATCACGATGATCCTTTCGGCGGTTAGCCCCGACGCCTTTGGCTCTTTTCTTTCCCCAAGTGACCACAGACTGTGACCATGTGCTTGTCCCCAAGGTGCTTTCAGCGTTCGCGGATATGACGGGGCTGATCCATGCTTCTTGAAATCGCGATGAGCGAAACGTTGAGACGACTTAATCTGGCGCCACGTGTCCTTCAAATCTGACGGTCCTAAATTCACCCGATGCTGTTGCGGGCCCCAGGTCCTGGACGCTCTCGTCACTTCGCGCATCGGGGATATGAGGGAGCTGCTTCTTGTGCTTCGAAATCGCGATGGGAGAGAAGGCGGGGAGCCTAATCACGCACCAGGTGTCCCCCTTTAGATGGACGGCTGAGACTGCTCCTCGATATTGTGGGCCCGCCTTTGGGCGCTTTCGGTGCTTCAGGGTTCGGGGTTTCGAGAGATAAGACAGCATGGAACCTTCACCCTTCGAACTCCCGATTTCCAAAACGCCGACGCGAGTGGATCTCACGCCACGCGTCCTCTGGATGGACGACTGTTATCTTCCCTGCACACCATATAGGCGCCATCCACTACGTTATCTTCGACGCACCTTTCTATTCGCGATTTCCCGCCAACCGTCGATATGCTCATAGGGATGGATCCAGACTGTTGACACTATAATTTTTCTCGCTCACTTGATTTTAAGCCCGAAAAAGAATTCTTATGTTCGCTGCGCTTGGGCGCTCCTCATGCAACCTGCAGACATGGGTATCCCGATGCCGAAGACAAGTAATGTTGCTAACATTAGGCTCCATGGGGGATAGAGTCGTCCCTGTGATTCTCTAAGGACTCATTTTGCAGTTCCAGTGCCTTGTTGTTGGGCTATGGAGACATTTACTAAGCCGAAACAATAAAAGTAAAAAACGAAGAACAAAAAGGACAATATTTACAAAACATAGGAGCCACCAAAGGCTCAGACAAAACATTTTTTAAGAAAATGCCCATTTACTGGGCTGCTGAAAACTTCTTCACCTTCCAAATCTCGTAGCCGATATGTGTTATTTGAGAAAACCCCAGAGATTTTGAAAGGCCCGATCCACAGGGCTTCAAATTTTCCGTGTTTTCCCTTATCTTGTTTAGGGGCATCCCATTTCAGCACCAGGTCTCCTGCCCGAAATTCTTCCTTCTTGGCCTTCTTATCGAAAACCTGCTTGATCCTTTGCTGATGATCCTGAATTCTGTCTATTACCTGCTCTATGGCCTGCTGGACTTCTACCAGTTGATGAATTCTTCTAATCATGTCATTGGGCTCTTCTCGATAATATTGGAAGAATTTCTCCACAGGAATGGCCAGCTGAGAAGGGAAGACAGCTTATGCTCCATAAACTAACTGGAACGGGGAGATGCCTATAGATCTCTTTATAGTCACCCGATCAGCCCATAGAGCGAATTTCAGCTTCGAATTCCAAGCCTTTTTGTTGTCCTCCAATAATCTTTTGATGATCCTTATGAGACTTTTGTTGGAGGATTCTGCTAGACCATTTCCCCGGGGATAGTATGGAGTGGAGTGAATCAGCTTGATTCTGAATTTCTCACATAACTTAACCAACGGTTCAACTTTGAATGAGGTTGCATTATTTGTAATGATCTTTCTTGGGCAACCAAATCTTGTGATGAGGTCTTCCAAGAATCCAATAATTACCTTGTGGGAATCACTCTTGGTGGGGATAGCTTCAATCCATTTGGTAAAGAAGTTTGTGGCAGTCATGATCCATCTGTGCTGCCCACTGGAAGCAGGGTGGATTTCTCCAATAAAATCTAGGCCCCATCGCTGGAAGGATCCCGAAACAACTACAGGCTGTAAAGGCAGAGACTTGAGCTACTGCTTTCCTGAAAATCTCTAGCATGTAATACAGGCTCTAACTCTTCTATGGGCATCAACGAACAATGTGGGCCAGTAGTACCCAGCTCTGAGAATTTTGTGGGCTGTGGTCTTCCAGGAATGGTGCCCTCTGCATAGGCCGCTGTGAAATTCGACCATGATCCTGTCGGCCTCTCGAGGATCCATACATTTTAGAAGTACCCCCAGGGGATCTTTCCAGTACAAAACTTGATCGATAAGGCAGTACCTGACTGCCTTGAGCTTCAGAGCTCTCGCTTTGTTTCTTTGCAGGTCATCCGGAGGCCGCAACTCCTGTAGAAAGTATATGACATCCTTATACCAAGGACATCGAGCCAGTGGGGGCTCTCTTTGAGGGTCTCTTTCAGACAGTCGACCCTGCTGAATTCCCGAGCATTCGCTAATGAAACTTATCCCCAAATATTGGCAATTGGCTTCAGCCAAAAGCTTGGCTAAGCCCTGACCTTTGATCAATTTGGTAGGCTTTATTTCCAGGTCAAATTCCAGAATCCTGGCTATCCATTTACTCCTTTTCCCATCAATATCGGGTTGTACAAGGATGTCTTTCACAGAGGCTGAAGGAACGTATGCGGTCACTTTTGAGTGCAAGACATAGACTCTGAAAGCTTTGAGAGCTTTCACCAAGGCATAGGCCTGCTTCTCCATGATTTCATATCTGACCTCCGCATCTCTTAATGCCTTGCTAAAGAAGGAAATGGGTCGCTCTCGCCTTTCCTCATTTCTCTGCAACAAGACCGTTGCTACTGTATCAAAAGAGGCGAAAGAGAAAATTAGGAAATCTTTCGAATAGTCAGGACTGATTAGCACTGGTGCCTCAGTCAATGCTTTTTTTATTTGGACAAAAGATTCCCTAGGTTCAGCGGTCCATTTCACTTCATTTCCCTTCTTGAGCATGGTTGTGATGTGTTTCACCAGCTCAGCGAAATTCAAGACGAATCTCCTCAGAAAATTAATCTTCCCCAAAAAGGCTTGAACTTCCTTCTTCGACCTGGGAAGCGACAGGGTCTGAATTGCCTCCACTCTGCTAGGATCAATCCTCACTCCTTCTGCTAATACTATATGGCCTAATAGCTTCCCCTCCTCCATAGAAAACAAAGATTTCTTGGGATTAAGGGAAAGGCCAAACCTTCGACATTTCGAAAAAACTTTTCTCAGGTGACAGCAGTGCTCTTTTTCAGACCTGGAGAAGATTGTTATGCCATCCAAATAGATCACCACAAACCTATTTTTCTCCCCGATGAAGGCTATGTCCATGGCTCGCTGAAATGTTGCTCCTGCATTCATCAATCCAAAAGGCATTTTGGCATACATGAATGTACCCCAAGGGGTGGTGAAGGTCGTTTTTTCTTTGTCCTCAGGCATGATCGATATCTGATTATAGCTAGAGAAACAATCGATCATGGAGATCCTAGATGCTTTGGTTACCCTTTGTAATATGCGTTCCATGTTGGGTAGGGGATAATTGTCTTTCTTTGAGCTCCTGTTCAGGTTCCTGAAATCGACACAAAGCCTGATTTCTCCACTCTTCTTTCTGACCGGAACCAAATTGGCCACCCATTCGGAATATCTCAAGGGGATGATGATCTGGGCCTCTAACAACTACTTCACTTCTTTCTCCATGGCAGGCAACAACATGGGATTTATCTGTCTTAGCTTCTCCTGAACGTCTTAGCCCCTTCTTTCAGTGGGATCTTGTGCTCAATGACAGACGTGTCATATGTCTTGAGATCTTCGTAAGTCCATGAAAACACATCAGAAAATTCTCTTAGCAACTCAGTATATTCGGCCCTTTGTTCTGTGGTCAAACTCCTTGACAGCTTGACATACTTAGGCTACTTCGGTGTGCCAATGTTGTACTCGGCTATATCAACATCTTCATCTGAAACTCTACCCTTCACTGCCACATCATTCCCATCGAACAATCTTTCTAAAGGAATTAGTCCCCTTGGAATGTGATTGCTAGGTAGATGAATGATCTGGTGGTTAGAAATTTTATTTAAAAACACCTCAGGGTGAGGGTTATCTTCTGTATCAGGATCCTAATCAATGTGCAACGCAGAAAATTCATCAACAGATTGGAGAAATTTCTCGATTTCCAGATCATCTTCGAATACCTTCCAATGCTTGACATTGTCTGGTACAGAGGGCCTATATTTTATCTCCACATCATATTTGGCCATAGATGGCTAAGGGACCTTGAACTGGATAGCTGAAACAACTAAAGAATCGGCCACAGTATTATCCTTCCTTGGAATAAAAGAGATATTGAAGGCAGAGAAGAAACTGTCAATTAGGTCCCATACTTCATTTCTGTAATTTCTGTGTCGAGGGTGCTTAACCCGATAAGCGTTTCTGATTTGTTGGAACACCAACTCTGTATCTCCGAACACTACTACCTCCTAAATTCCCATTTCCCTTGCAGCTCTCAATCCTAGAACAAGGGCTTCATACTCTGCCACATTGTTGGTGGTTTCAAATTCCAGCTTATATTATAGGGACATGGTCTCCTGAGAAGGTGACACAAAAAACACCCCAGCACCAGCGCCTTCCCTGGAACGAGCTCCATCAAAAAAAATATTCCAGACAGAGATGGTTGGAGGGGGAATCGGGTAATTAAGACTAGACTTCCTTTTGACTTGGAAAGGGTCTTCAGGAGCATCAGTGAGCTGCAATAAACTAGACCCCAAATCAGTGTCAAGTGCAAAGATAGGGTGATTGGTGGGGTTTTCTTCATCACTAACAATGTAGGCCAACTGAGCTTCCCTATATAACCTCCTTTATTCCCCCACGAAGACTGGAATGGTAGCATACATGAGATCCATCTGTAATGTTCCTCCAAGCTTTTTAATCCAAGATCTTGACAACAGCATACCGAACTTGGGGGGGACATCAGCTACCACAATATCCATGACCACACTCTTCATGGGCAGCTGAAACAAGGAAACCACCAGGTCTTTGATGACTCCCAGACACTGCACTCTCCTTGAATCGAAAGAGTACAAATCATGATAAGTTTTCGTCACCTCCAGTCCCAATTCTTCCATTACTATTTTGGGCGTAAGGTTATGGGAAGCCCTTGAATCCATGAGGCAATTATGCAACACTTTATCATGTATGTTCAGGGATGTGTAGAAAGGGGGGGATGAGTCATCTCTATCTTCTACCATGGGGCCTAGGAAAACTGCTGGATTTTCATCTTGGATATTTATGGAGTCTGTGGGAAGGCATGAGACCTTAGACTGTAAAAGCTCAAAGAAGCATTTCTTGAACCCTTCATGTTTGATCAATTCGGTCAAGGGAACAGGGATTCTGATCTTTTGAACATCATGTTCGAAATTAAAAGAAGATGTGAGCTTTGGGATTTCTCTTATTTCGGGAACATGACTCTGGACTATGGGAGAGAGGGGTCGGGGCTTCTTACCTCTGTGACTATCCGCTACTTCATTAGAAGGTTTCTCTGTTCTAGTGGACTTCTCAGGAACATCAGGTGTTATTGTATTTTTCTTAGACCTCGGATCATACCTACCTTGGCTGCCACTGACTTTGTCTCCCTTGCTCAGTTCATTTAGCTGACTTTCCATGAGAGACTCCTCGTATGTTGATTGAGTGAGATGAGGAAAAGGAGGAGTGTCTCTGAAGCAATGGATTTCAGGATCAAGCTCATATGTTCCCCCTTATTCTTCCTTGGTCATAAAATTATTTTGAAAAGGGGCCTGAATCTTCTAGTCTTCTCTGTCTCTTCCCCTTTCTCTTTGCACAGTCGGGGAATTAATATTGTTTGGCCTCCCGAAACCCCCTTTGTTTTTGGCATTTTGAGGGCCCTTGTATGCTTGTATTCCCTCTACCTTCATCTTCTCCATCTTTGCAGACAGAGTCTTCACCATCTTGGTTAGTTCATCTACTTGACGGTGGGGCATCGATGGGCCAAAAGTTGAGGTTTCCGATCTTCCCTTTCTCCTGTCTATGTCGGCCTTGTTCCTCAGCCTATCAGCTGCTAATACATTTGATTCCACTTCTATGGCCGCATATTGCATTTGAGATAAGGAGGTGGCTCTTCTTTCTCTCAATAAAAGACAGAAATCAGGGCCAAACGCACTAGCATAAGAAATTTTGGCCGAGGATTCTGAGGGTTTTATTTCGGCAGGAATTTTATTATACATCTTATTGAATCTTTTGGAGAAGTCAGAGACAGATTCTCCTTCCATCTTCTTCAAAGACCTGAACTCTGTCATGTAATACATGAAATCCTTTCTATCTCCCCACTGCCTTAGGAAAACACTATCCAGGGCTTCGATCCCAGCAATAGATCCGGGGGCCAATCCTATAAACCACTTCCTCACCTCACCATCCAGGCTCTGGACGAAGACTCTCATCTAGACATCTTCATTTTCAATGTTGAGGTTGTTTGCGTAGCTGTAAAAAGTAGCCATGTTCTCTTCCGCAGTTACATCCCCTTCCCCGGTGAACTTGGGCATGTATTTCAAGTAATCTCCAGCAGGGAGACGATTCATAGGATGGGGTAGAACTAAGGGAGCATATCTGGTAGCGACTATGGCATCCATTCTATTTAGAGGGGGATGAGCGCCAGCCATAGGAATATTAGGTGGAGGAGAACTTGGAGGAGAAGGAGTTTGCGAAGGGGCTGATGGGAATGAGTCTCAAAGTGGAGTGGGAAACAAGAGGGGATTTAAGGACAAGGCTAACGAGCTCAAGTCATGGGGTGCTCCTCTTTGTGCAGGAGTGGGAAAATCTTCCATAGTCCTGGGTCTATGCCGAGGTACAACTTCGGAGGAGAGGGGAGTGACAAGGATTTCTCCCTCCAAACACAGACCAGGAGGGGAAAAATCAGCAGGAACACTCCCAAAATTCAGGAAACGGGAAACCTCTGAAGGAGGTCTATTAAGAAACTGAGGAGGAGAAAATGGAGTTCTTACCGAAGGAGATGGCAGATTACTTGTTTTGGCGGTGGTAGCTTCTTCTTCAGGGGCCTTTCCTTTTCTGAGAACCACCTCTGGATCAGTTTCAGGTGTAGCTAGAGGCAGTTGTGGGTGAGACCGCGTGTGTCTGCCTCTGAAAGCCACAATTACCACGGCAGGTTCGTCCCCCGTAGAGTCATCACAATGGAGTCGCCAAGTGCACAGTAGCAATCTTCAAAGCTCTGATACCTGATGCACCTTCAGAATCAGAGGCTCAATGTCGTTCAATCCCGGGAAAAAATTTCAACTTCGTCCCCAGCAACGGCGCCAGAAATGTTAGTGTCAGAAGTCACCACTGGATTGCAGCAGGAGCAGAGCCCGACGCCCATCATTCTATGTCACAATTTGTTTTAATGGGGTGATCAAATGGAAGTTAACTCAAAATGATGTGGTTCTAACTCCGAAACTAGGCCAGGCATGCATGGGCAAGTGAGGTCTTAAATAACTTTC
>SNQJ01S0049293.1:34570-46906 GCA_010110895.2 Picea sitchensis | reverse complement strand
AATTGTTGTAATCCATGCGAATCAGTCGATCATGAACTCTCTTAGCCTAAGATGAAAACTATATGGAGTGGGAAGACTGTCTGTCATTAAACAAGAAATCTTACACACCGATGCATAACCAGAGAACTAGAGTCTGTGCTAAAACTTTACAACCGGGAGCTTTTCTCTACCATCGATAGATTACAAAAATACAAAGATTGAGTCTATATACTCAGGAAAAATCACCTAACAGAGGCATGTTCAGCCATCCAAGGCGTGGTGTCCCTTCAGCAGAATTCAGACGGATAATTCCTATCAGACGCCACCTTAACTGCGCAAGACTCCTATAAGGGGAGGGTAGCTAAGCCATTAAGTGTTGGGCTAGCGTGCACATACTTCTCTGTCTAGTCGAGGACTTCGGCTTGGTTTCTTTGAAAAAAAATCGGTACACAGGACCTCTTCGAGCAGACCGCTTGCCAGACCCTCCATTCTCGACATTCAATGAACGAAAGGAGGCTTCAACCACCCGTTATTGCCTTCATTTACTCCAAACGAAAACCAGGATCGAGATCGCATCAAATGGCGCATGGGGATCACGATGATCCTTTCGGTGGTTAGCCCCGATGCCTTTGGCTCTTTTCTTTCCCCAAGTGACCATGGGCTATGACCATGTGCTTGTCCCCAAGGTGCTTTCGGCGTTCGCGGATATGACGGGGCTGATCCATGCTTCTTGAAATCGTGATGAGCGAAACGCCGAGACGGCTTAATCTGGCGCCAGGCTTCCTTCAAATCTGACGGTCCTAAATTCACCCGATGCTACTGCGGGCCCCAGGTCCTAGACGCTCTCGTCACTTCGCGCATCGGGGATATGAGGGAGTTGCTTCTTGCACTTCGAAATCGTGATGGGCAAGAAGGAAGGGAGCTTAATCATGCACCAGGTGTCCCCCTTTAGATGGACGGCTGAGACTGCTCCTCGATATTGTGGGCCCACCTTTGGGCGCTTTCGGCGCTTCGAGGTTCAGGGTTTTGAGAGATAAGATAACATGGAACCTTCACCCTTCAAACTCCCGATTGTCGAAATGCCGACGCTAGTGGATCTCATGCCATGCGTCCTCTGGATGGACGACTATTATCTTCCCTGCACACCATATAGGCGCCATCCACTACCTTATCTTCGGCACACCTTTCTATTCACGATTTCCCGCCAACCGTCGATATGCTCATAGGGATGGATCCAGACCGTTGACACTATAATTTTGCTCGCTCGCTTGATTTTAAGCCCGAAAATGACTTCTTCTGTTCGCTGCGCTTGGGCGCTCCTTGTGCAACCTGCAGACATGGGTATCCCGATGTCGAAGACAAGTAATGTTGCTAAAAGAACCTTGTTGAAGGTATCAATTCCCTTTATATTTGATTTATGTTTATGCTAGGTGTTAGAACTTTGTAGGATCGTGTGCATATGATGAAAATATTTATATTAATTTTCCTTTTTGTTGATATATCTTCTTAGAATACCCTTATTTCATTTGCAATTCTTCATATATCTTGAGGGAGCCTGAAATACTTGGACTTTACAAACATGACCAGCTTATTAAAAATCACACACATATATATTTAGGCGGTTCTAAGTTTCTATAGGCCTGATTTTGTAGTAGGCTTCTACAGGCCTGATTTCGTAGCAGGATGATTTGAAAATATGGGAACCCTGAAATAATATCAGCTATTAATGACTTCAAATCTATGGAAATGGATATACAATGACCCTTATTTGAAGAATATGTGAACAATTAAAGTAAAACCCTATAACAACTTGTCCACACATGAGTCGTCACTTCAAAAGTAAATACAGAACACACTACTTCCCCTATTGTTAATTAGAAATCCAATGAAATATTAAGAAATGAAATTGGAAATCATTTTGAGCCTCAATCCCGCAAATGGTCATTAAAATGGGATAACATAGGATTATGAGTAAATGAAAATCATTTAATAGTAATTAAGAGAGGGTGTCAAAAGATGATAATTTTTGTGGCTCATCAAATAGAAAGGAACAACCAAATTTAATTTTTGGATGTAATGCTCAACACCCTTGCCACAACGGCCACAATAATCTCAAATGGAAAACACTTGAACTATGAACTATATAAGCTTAGTATGGCATTTTGAATGAATGGTTATAATGATTGGCAAAGAAATACACAATGAAATGAACATAGGACACTTACATAGGAAGGTGGATATCCCAAAACTCACATTTCCATACATCAAATGTACCACAAATCAAATTGGAAAAATACTAAGAAGTAGGAACATCATGATAGCCTTCACTCCCGCAAAAACCATTATAATATTGGTAGACTCGATGAAGGACTCATTAGATCTTAGAAAATTGAAAGGTGTCTATAAAATCCCATGTTCCTGTGGAAAATTCTATATTAGTGAAATTGGACAGTCATTACAAGTGCACTTAAAAAAACATGCAATACATAATTCTAGAGATTGAACCTCCATATCAACTCTCACGAGGCACTCTCACAACCTTAAATGAATACCAAAATTATACCCAACAATATAACTATTGCAACAAGTGAAAGTGCATACTTGGTTAAGAAAGATCATGTTAGCATTCATTCTGCAAAATATGCACATTCAAACTAAAAGCATATAGAACATGGACTGAAAACATTTGACAAATTTTGTTAGGAAGGATCATTTTAATTCATAAATTGCTCGTTCCACCATACTTGAGTGTGCGATACACCAAACAAGCAGGTTGTTGAATCAATGGTAAAAACTAACTCTAATGCATATGTCGATGTTGAGGGTCTACTATCCAAGCGTAGCAACTATAAACATCATATAATTAGATATAGAAAAAAAAACACACAATAAATTACACACATATCAATGAGGAACATAGAGATGGTCAAGATTCTAAACTCCCCCATGAAACTCTCATGTCTAGTGGCCTCCATCAACCCATAACAAGTTTTCTTGTAGCTCAAGCATATGTGAGGATCACATGAACTAGGATGGGAATTTCTTGTCTCTCCATGTGCCCTCTCCTGGTCAAACTCCAATGCAGGGCTTGAAGGCCCAACCCCTCCCCCAACATCACTTGAAGTTTGCTCCTGGAAGGATAATTCTATGAATGTGTCTTATTTCACTAGGCTACGAGTCAAGGTGGATATGGATGTATGTGTTTAGTTCCTTCTCTTTACTTTGGGAGGATGTTGGGTAAGGGGGTTCACACCTAGCATTTTTTCTATCTTGCATGGACCCACCATCCACCCCTTGGAATTCACTAATGACAAAGTAGTTGATATGGTGACCTAAAATAAACTCTGCCCATAATTTTCTATGGAAATACAAAGGCATCTCCCTATTATTGTAGAGCGGTTTGTCAAATACCATAAACCACATATCCATCCAATTGTATATAAATGGTTGGTGCGTGCACCAGTCCATACAAATGCTTTTTTGTGTGACTAGTGGTTGTAATTTGGTTCTCGGGTCAATAAACAAAGTCAACAATTGTTGTTTTGAAATGTTTAGGTCTCTAACTTGGTTTTTATCTAAACCCATCATATAATATTAATACATTATGGCCCTGTAATTAGAAATACGAGTTAATTGGCCTTGGGAATTTGCAATGGAAGATACAATGGTGTCTAGAGAAGTCACTAGTGACAACCATGATGGCTCTATGGTATTTCATAATTCTTGTATAAGGGTTCTAAGAGACCTCAACCCCACATCAATTTCCATGTTATGTTTTCTGATTGTGGGTTGGGGTTTGGTCTGTATTCATGTGGTGATGTTGGGTTTGGATTTTCTCCGAGCTCCATATAATTAAGTGTGCTGAAATTTAATAAGAGAAAAATAAAATTTTATTTATTTCTTATCATTTAAAAAAATTATGAAATAAAAAACTCAAATTCCATCAAAATACTTGTATGAAATCAATTGAAGACCACACGTTTGGCAATGATTTGCCAAGATCTCTTCAATTTACTCAATATTTCTCAAAACAAACAATGTTTTCTATTGGTGAAATGGACCGGTCGGTGGCACTGACTTGGCATCCTTGGCAGTGATTCATGGAATGTTGACGCTGGAAAATCAAGAATGTGTGCACGTTCATGAGAACGTGTGCATGTTCATGAGAACACATGCACGTTCGTGAGAATGTGTGCACGTCCTTGCGTTCCTAATCACCTCATTGCCACTTTTTCGACCATCATCTTCATGTGAGTTCTCTCAAACTCTACTCTAACTGTAGGTTCATTATAATGTATTACTAACTTTTTCTCGATCTAAAATTTTAAAACAAATCACTCCTATATTTTATCAATAATAATTATCAATCAATAATAATAATGTCTAGAAAGGAGAATGTGTTAATGAATAATAAATTTCAATAGGGGTCTATAGAATTGGTAAAAATATTGGATTGTCGTGGATGAGATCCATGTTCTGTAATCTCAAAGTTGGATTATATATAAATAGAAGGTCCATAAGCCTTTTCGGCACATGTTTTGCCTTGATAAATCTAAATTTCATTCAATTTCATCCAAATTTGGCCCCCTTTTAACCATCAGAGCTTCATTGATTTCCATTGTATAGAATTTGGCCCTGAGATATTATTCTAACATACTCCAATTAGTGTTCATGATTGAAGAATGGGTAAGCCACAAAAAAATGATCTCCATGTGGGCATTGTGTAGACAAGAGATATTTACAAGTCCTGACCATGATAAAAATATGGCTTTATCTATTAAATTCACTATAGAAAGCTAATAATGAGCTCCTAGGATGAACCAGATGACCACAATATCTCTAAACCATGTATCATTGAACTAGATCTAGATCAAAGTCACCTGTTTAACCAAGGATCTTCTTCGCTTGGAGCCCTATTCCATCAACTAGTTATTGTATATGATATAACATTGTTGGACAAAGAAAAAATATTTTCATTCAATAACCTATATGGTTTCCCTCCTGGAATCATATGGATATACATTTGTATTATCCAAAAGAATCCTATGTCCTCAAAATATTTTTCATCGCATGCACATTAATTCTTCTTCAACTAATGGCTACATCTTCGTACATTCAAAAAACAAGATTTGTTTTTCATGAATTGATAGCTCTGAGAAGGTATCACAAAGGTACCCACGGGAGTTGAACTAGTGACTAGATGAGGATTAAATCCACACTGACCAATTGTTAGTGTTAGTTACAATGAGGCTATTCCACTGTCTCTTCTTCATATTACTTAACAAGTAGTGTCCTCTTCACATACATTTTGGCCCAAATTTAAATATAGAATTACACAATTTTTGAATTATAAAGGAAATTCAAATTGCATCTTTAAAAAAGATTGCCTTGATTCTTGGTTCATGTAAATCCCACAGGGATGGAATATCTACTTTTGTAGGTGAATGTCTACATTTGATGTTATGTGGAGACCTTAAAAGTTTACTATATGCAATTGCTAAGTGCATGCTCAACCTATCTTTTGTATTTTCAAAATGCTTGGCCAATGCATTGTTAAATGCCTTCTCTAATACTCCAGTGTCCATTTATTAGTTGTTATACTAACTTTTCATAAAAAAGTGATATTTTTACTATGATAAGTGTTTTCCTTCTATACTCTTTGCTCCAATGTCCATTTGTTATGATAAGTAAATAGGTCATTGTTCACTTACTACACATGCATCCATATTCATTTAAGAGCTAGACATGTCGATAAATTTTCATCACTTATCATTTTTGTAAATAGGTCATTCTTCACTTACTACACATGTAGAACCATCACCTGATGATAACAAAGCTCGATACAACTCTATAAAAAGTTAATAAAAAAATAGTCCATTAAAAAACATATCCAACATACATACTCACAGATTTAAAAAGATCTATACGATATTTAGATGATGCCTCAATGAGAGCTTCTAGAGACCATCATCATTGAGTAATGTGACAACACTTCCAAATAGAATGTTCGTGAGATTTTCCGGCACATATATTTCCTTGATAAGTCTGAATTTCATTCAATTTCGTCCATATTTGGCCCCCTTTTAACCAACAGAGCTTCATTTATTTCCATTGTATAGAATTTGTCCCTGAGACGTTGTTCTGACATAATCCAATTAGTTTTCATGAATGAAGAATGGGTAAGCCACAACAAAATGATCTCCATGTGGACATTGTGTAGCCAAGAGATATTTACAAGTCCCGACCACAACAAAAATATGGCTTTATCTATTAAATTCACTATAGAAATCTAATAATGACCTCCCAAGATGAACTAGATGATAAAAATATCTCTAGACCATGAAACNATGTGGACATTGTGTAGCCAAGAGATATTTACAAGTCCCGACCACAACAAAAATATGGCTTTATCTATTAAATTCACTATAGAAATCTAATAATGACCTCCCAAGATGAACTAGATGATAAAAATATCTCTAGACCATGAAACGTTGAACTAGATCTCGATCAAAGTCACCTGTTGAACCAAGGAACTTATTCCCTCGGAACCTTATTCCATCAACTAGTTTTTGTATATGATATAACATTATTGGAAAAAGAAAAAATATTTTCATTCAACGACCTATATTTTTTCCCTCCGAGAATCATATGGATATACATTTTATATGCTCCAAAAGAATCTTGTGTCCTCAACATATTTTTCATCACATGTTCATTAATTCTTCCTCAACTAATGACTACATCTCCATACATTCAAAAGAAAGTTTTTTTTTTCATCAATTGACAGCTCTGAAAAGGTATCACAAAGGTACCCACATGATTTGAACTAGTGACTATATGAGGATTAAATCCATACTGACCAATTGTTAGTGTTAGTTACAGTGAGGCTATTCCACTATCTCTTCTTCATATTCCTTAACAAGTAGTGTCCTCTTCATATGCATTTAGGCCCAAATTTAAATATAGAATCACACAAATTTTGAATTGTATAGAAAATTCAAATTGCATCTTCAGAGAAGATTGCCTTGATTCTTGGCTCATGTAAATCTCACAAGGATGGAATATCTACATTTATAGGTGAATATCTACATTTATAGGTGAATATCTACCTTTGATGTTATTTGGGGACCTTAAAAGTTTACTATGTGCAATTTCTAAGTGCATGCTCAACGTATTTTTTGTATTTTCAAAATGCTTGCCCAGTGCATTCTTAAATTCCTTCTCTAATGCTCCAGTGTCCATTTATTAGTTGTTATACTATATTTTCATAACAAAGTGATTTTTTTACTATGCTAAGTGTTGGCCTTTTGTACTCTCTGCTCCAAAGTCCATTTTTTATGCTAAGTAAATAGGTCATTGTTCACTTGCTACACATGTATCCATATTCATTTAAGAACTAGACATGTCAATAACCTTTCATCACTTATCATTTTTGTAAATAGGTCATTGTTCCCTTACTACACATGTACAACCATCACCTAATGATAACAAAGCTCGATACAAATCTATACAAAGTTAATAAAACAACACTCCATTGAAAAACATATCAAACATACATTATTACATATTTAAAAATATCTATAAGACATTTAGATGATGCCTCAATGAGAGATTCTAGAAACCCCCATCATTGACTAAAGTGACAACACTAATTGGGAACTTTATTTGCCCATTTACCATGCATTCAATGTTTGGTGGGTTTATTTGCCTCTAATGTTTAGTAGCTTTATTAGCCTTTGTACCATGCATCCAATGCCAATTATTTAGCAAAAGTGTGTGCTCACCCTTAAGAGACCAATTGAAATATATTTTGATTTTACTTTATCATATATCTCATGTTCAATGTTTCCACTTCTAGGTACTAACTGGTTTCTAGATTTTGATCCTGGATAATGATTTGGTGCCGACAGGATGAAATCCATCGAAGGAGGGCTTTGATGTATCTCCCATCAATCGACACAAAACATACAAAGGTAAATGGTGTTTAAAGTAGAGAATAATTGATGTAGTGATGTCTAGGATAAATTGGCTGGAGGACTGAAAATGGTCGGCATAGGCGAACTTCCCTTGAACAAAATGACATGACAAATAACTTGACTTGGAAACATTGAATCAATAATGAACAAAACACTTGACATGGGAGACTGGAAGAGTGAGAATTTGGTGGAGTCTAAAAACTCAAGGAGATGGTAGTGATTCAGAGGCAATGGATAACCCAACTATGGTACATAGATGTAAAACGGGTGCGTTGTTCAAGGGCGACTCGATGGACAACTATCATTTGTGAAGATGACTAGACTGAAAACCCCTCAAATTTTCCCCCATCATGAACGATAAGTACCCCTTTGTTTTTTTAAGAGCTTGAGGAGGATAATATATGCTCGATATGGCTCATATTTGATGAGTCCCTCATTGCATGTTTAACGAACCTGAAGAAGGAGGGGTTTGATTCCATATGGGTCCTTCAATGTATAATTTTACGAGTCCATAGAAGGTAAAATCAACAATATTTTCACATTTAGAAAGTCTAAAAATAACTTAAAGAAGAATCCAAGGGTATTCTTTTTCGTAAATTTAGTCCCCTGAGCCCAAAAAAGTATAAAACAATACAAGGGAGAACTCTTCTAGCAAAGGTGGGATAGATTATTATTTCTTTGTAATTATTCCATCCGGTCTGAAAAAGGGTTAAACTTACATCAAATATACATCATTTCAAATCCATTTAACGAGTGGGAAAGGAAACAAACTCACTCGGCAATATTTTCATGTTTAGGGAGTTTGAAAAAAGATTAAAGGAGACTCTAGGGTGTACCTTTGTCATGGTTGGTTACCGAGCGCGAAAAAGGGGTAATAGTAATCTCGGTTGGAGAGAACGAGTGACAAAAAATGATGACCACTCATAACAACAATTCTCGTCCAGGGGTGTTGTAAAATGGGAGAAAATAAATGCATAGTGGTCAAGCATGGATGCAGTGTGATAAACAACAAAAGAAAATGGCAATGTAGCGGAAATAAGCAACAGGAAAACAATACTAATAAAGATTGATCATTTAAATAACACAAATGTTCGGAAACCCCCATTGGATGTGGCTAGAATGAGGCTCAACTTCGGGGGATAAAGTACTACAGAGGGTTCTCAGGCCCTATAAATACAACATAGGAATCAAATAATATCAATGGGTGCTATGCTAGGATTCCCATGAGGTGTAGGCTCTACCATCAGAAATACGACGTGAAAATAATGGAAGGGCTAATGTTGCAACCGATCGGATTTGAACCTAAGGAATAGTGTTGGTAGTATGGACGGTTAATAATGCAAGGTGGGAAATGAAAAGAAAAAGATATCCCTATATGCTAGTTTAGAGACACGTACCTCAAGTTCAATGGATGTCCCCATATGTGTAAGAAAAATCTCCCTAGAATCCTATTAACACATGTAAACTAGATTCCAAGGTCAAAATGTATAGAAAAATCTCAAAAAGAATTTTTTTTTTGGATTTTTTGGATATGACATACACAAAACAAAAGGCACTCACACCACACACCTATGTACAAGGCACTACACACGTTGATAATTTACACCAAGTAGAGCCCATTGTTAGGCTTAGGCCAATGATATTTTTCATAATTGATGAACTCGTGAGCTATTGTTGGCATCATAAAACACATCATGCAAGGGCCATGCCACGTAGGAATAAATTTATGCATACGAAGATACTCAACATGAGTGATTTCATGAGCTATGGAAGCTCCTTGATAGGATCCATCAAGACAATAAATAAGTACAAAACACAAATCTTCGACGAAAGGGATAGCAGAGAATTTAGTGGCAAGTTCTGAAAAAGATAACCAAGGTGGAAAAGGGTCAAGACTGGGAGGTCTACTGGATGTCCCAGCCATTGCCCCCAGTTTTGAATCAAGACTCATCATGTTAGCTCTCATCAGTTCCAAATTGAGGAGAAGGAAGGTGTGAGGATTCTCATCCTCTCTAGGCTTATCAATGGAAGCCCTGACTTTTGGAATGTCCTCTTTTGAAGGCAACTTAGCATCTAAGAAATCATGTGAATTGAGAGAGTCAAAAACCCGTACGGGCTGAGAAGTTTTATCACACTCCACATGAGAATGGAGTTTTTGACTAGTATCAACAGATGTTGATGGGATTTCCAAATCGAAAATCTCAATTGTGGTGAGTGGAATGGATGATCCATATGAGTCAACACCCTCAGGATGAGGTACCACCCAAGGATCAACAAACCTGAGGGATCCACCGATAGATGAGAAAAGCATGTTGATAGGAGAAATATGGGTAGTATTGGGTGTAGGAAGGGGGAATATCCACACAAGAGATGGATATTTAAACATACCTATACCAACACTTTCGTACCCCCCCGAAAGACTCACCTATAAAAGGCATGTTGGTGCTAGGATTAGCTCACAAATCAGGTGTGCAATAATCGAGTTGGTCGATGGTGACTATATTTCCTTGATGGAGAAAACATAAGATGTGAAAGACAATGGATGCAACAACCTTCATTGAGTAGAACCAAGTGCAACCCAAGAGCATATTATAGTCGAGTGAGACATCCACCACTTTGACTTCTATGGAGACAAGCTTTCTCGTGAACTCAATGGATAAGAAGGTGAGAAATTTGTGGGGTTTGAAAAAATGTCCATCAAAACCTTTTAGGATGGTTTGAGATGTGGTGAGATGAGAAGAACCAAGGGATTTCCAACATGACAAAGACATAATTCAAGTGGTCTCTCCTTCGTCAATCACCGTATGAAATATATTCTTGTTAGGACAAACAACTTTGATTCTCAATGCTAGTTGGTGTGAGAGATGTGACTTGCTCTGTTTTGTGTCAAAGGAATAATTTTTGAATACAAAGTGTCGATTACCCCCATGGCAGATAGAAATATTTTCCATTGTGAAGGAAAACTCTGCAATACTTCGAGTGTTAACATGGCACATGGTTCTTGGGTGAGATATTCCACTATACTATAGTGTTGAGCTGCCTGAGCATTCATATTATGGGTAGTCCATCGAAGTACCCCTTTTGGAGGGAATATTGCAAGTTCGGAAGCTAGTTTCTCTAAAGTGAGAGGGCCATTGGGTGGTTTAGTCGGTGGAGGATCCTTAGATGAATGTTCCCCTTATTAGGATTCATATTTATTTTCTCTGGTGGATAGTGCCACCATATATTTAACCATCATAATATTCGCGGTTGAGGACCTTGTGTTTCCCTTGAGTGGGGGTGCAGGAGCTTGTGCTACCATTTGTTGTTGATGGGGGGGAAAGGATTGGTTAATATCGTTGGTTTAAAAGGATATCCCCCTCGCTTGAGGTATTTATGAACCTTGGCAAGGCGAGGGAAGTCTTTGGTGAAGTGGTCCTCCTTACATACCATGTAAGGATATTTTACCTTTCTTTTGTTTTTTCACCCAGCATTGGAGTCTTGGGTTTCTGTACTCTCTTGCTAGTTAGAATATTTTTTGGATTTACATTTTTTTTTTCTTCTTGCCTCCAGGCTGTTGAGATGAAGTGGATTGAACCACATTAACCTTGGAGGTTTGTGCAGGAGAGGGATGAGGATGGGGTGGAGGTTGGATTTCCTTGTTGCCTAGTTGATTGAGTCGTAGACTGTAGTTTTATAGAACCTATCATGCCATCGACATGGGCTTCCGGGGATGGTCTTAACGAATCATTCGTTCGTCGAGGAGCATGAGGAATCATATCATACAGTGTGTTGGATTGAGAATATACCAAGTCCAAATATTGATCATGGTTGATTGCTTTCTCCTCAATAACAACACCTCCCATGGTGACATCTCTAGCAATGGGGGGCAAGAGTGACTTCGTAAACCAATCTGCCATGAGTTGATCTGGAATTGCAGCTTTAGTCAACCATTTTTGCTACCTCCATTCATGAATATGATCATAAATATGAGTGGAGGTGGATTACCTAAGAGAGGTTAGAATCTTGATACCGGTCTCATACCAAATTGGCAGTTGGAAATGGGTCAGAAATTCCATAGCAAGAGAATTAAAGTTGACAAAGGAGTTTTACGATAGCTCGATATACCATTTTGTTTCCAAACCTGTGAGAGTTCTCTGGAAAAGTATTAATCTAATGCAATCATATATCAAGGAGTTAGAAGAACACCAAATATGGAAGGTCATTAAATGATTGTTAGGATCTTCTATAGGCTTCTCGTCGAACTTCGAGATATCGAAGGGTAGTTTGGTAGGGATGGGTGGCCAAAATGGGGCATGTTGGATGGGATCGTTAGTTAAACAAGATAAATCCTGCAGATCTAATGTATCCAAAAAGGGAAGTTGTCGGTTTCGTTGTGAAT
>SNQJ01S0049293.1:9293-34560 GCA_010110895.2 Picea sitchensis | reverse complement strand
CAACATTGAACATTGGATGGTGAGTACATATTTTCTTAATAAGTGGCAATATAAACAAGGGATGCTTGCTTAAGAAGTGGCAACATTGAACAAGGGTGAGTATATATTTGATTAACAAGTAGTAACATTGAAAAAGGGATGCATGGTAAATTCAAATTGGGTCTATCTGAATTAGATGTTGAGGGTGACTATATCTTTTCTTAATAAGTGGCAACATTGAATATTGGATGGTGAGTACATATTTTCTTAATAAGTGGCAATATAAACATGTGATCTTTGCTTAAGAATTGACAACATTGAAAAAGGGATGCATGGTATCATTTTACTCAATAAGTGGTGTATGGTAAATTCAAAGTATCATTTTACTCAATAAGTGATGTCTTGTAAATTCAAATTGGGAGGTTAAGGGTGAGCGTATCTTTTCTCATAAGTGGTAACATTGAACATTGGATGATAAGTATAAAAGTGGTGAATATAACAAGTGATAACAATGAACATCAGATGGATGTATGGTGTTATAGGTTAGACTTTTTGTGTTTCATATCACTAAAAAAAAACTTTCATTGGATGTACGGTGTTATGGGTTAGATTTTTTTGTTTCTCTTAAGTGTCTCATATTACTCAAAAAGCCTAGTGTCTCATATTACTCAAAAATCCTAGTTGCCACGGGGCACGAGCATGACCATGTTAGTTAGGCATGATCATTAATCAATGTGACCATGTTAATTAGGCATGATCATCAACCATTGTATGTATCACTAATTCAAAATATTCCTAATTGAAATGTCTTAACGAAACCCAATCTAGGCTTCTTCAACTATGTAGAATGTTAAAGTGCGTGGTATTAGTATTTGAGTTTTCTGCATTATCTTGATGGAGGAGGTGGTTATCATGAGGAATAATAAGGGGAAGGTGGTTTAAACGGAGAAGGTGGTGCAGAGAAGAGCTTGTATGCTTTGAGGTCATATCACAATAAGAGTCCAAGAGGCGAACTGTGACTTGTGGCAAGGTTTGTATCACTCACTCGGAATATGCCCAAGCTAGGCATATTCAACTACGTAGAATGCCAAAGTGCTCATTTATCATAGACAATGTTGCATCATCACCACCCAACCATAGGAAACCTGTTGTCACCTCTCCCGAGATGAGTATACTCAAACAACTCATTGCCCAACATGAGACCATGTTATCATCCATCTAGGTCAACATGTGATAGTTAATGAAGGTCATGTCCCTTCTTCATCAGGGGTTATCATATCTTATATGCACTTATCAACATTGTTTCCTTGTCACAGACAACACACATAATATATCACATTCAATTTGTCCTTTGCCAAAGCCTGCTATGCACCACTTCGTCATCATTTTTCCTACTCAATGAGACATACTTGGTCCTCCTAGTCTACACACTAATATACCATCCTAACCATATTACAAATCATAATGAGTCAGTCACCAAGGATACCAAAGAATATGGACTCGTCATGTAAATTTCCAAGTATGTCTAACATGCCGTCCATCATTGGCCCCTCAAGTCAGGTCCTTAAATTCTTCCCCACTTGAATTTTTTGCATCCTAGTCAACACAGATCCATTGGCTCCTTCAATGAAGGGTTGTTGGTGGTGAAGAGACACTTTCACAATCTCCACATTCGAGCATGGCTCTGATACAATTTGTCATGGGCTAACTTTTGATTCCAATGGATAATCTAATACCACTCAAGAAGTTTAGTCATTGTCTAATATCGACATAACCTTATTGGTTGGGCATGATCATCAATCACTTGTATCAACTGGAATATGCCTAACCAATATTCCCTACCAAACCTAAGCTAGGGATCTTCAACCATGTGGAATGTTAGAGTGTTTGTTTTATCGTAGGAAATTTTGTGGTTCGCTTGTTGGGAACTCGATGCTTGTCTAATGGCTACCTTAGGATTGGATGGAATCATCTTGGCCCTATTATTATGAGGAGTCATGGGACCTTTGGCCTTGAAATTGTTAGTTTGAGTTCTGATTTGCTCAAAATTCTCTTGGTCGAACACTTCTGGGTCAAAATATTTCTCTTCATTGCCACCTAACCATAGGCAACCTAATATTTCCTTCACTGAGCCAAGCATACTTGAATAACCAATTTCCTAAAATGAGATCATGCTATCATCCATATAAGTCAACATGTGATATTCAATGAAGATCATGCCCATCCTTCGTTGAGTGTTTACATATCTTTGATGCACTTATCAACATCGTTTCATTGCCACAGACAACACACATAATCTATCACATTTCCAAGTCGCGACATCTTCTGTTGAAGCTTGCTATGCATCACCTCATCAATTGTCCATCCTATTTGACAATACATCCTTGGTCCTCCTAGCCTACACATTAGTACATAGTGTTGTGTTGGTTTTGTCACATGGGTGAGAAAAAACACAACACTTACTTGCCTAGTTAAGTCAGCTAAACAAGACAAAGGTTTATGAGTTGATTAAATAACCAAATACACATGACACACAGAAATAAAACAAAAATAAATAAATGTTAGAGAAACTTGCAAGAACTAGAACCATGAAAAACAAAAAATGACAATCATATAGCTACCAATGGATCAATATATTGATAGAATAGCACCGTAGAGAAAGGTAAGGACTTATGAATCCCCTATTCCTCCTTGGGAGGGATATTGAGTTCCCTAATATAGAGCTCTTCTCTTCATGCAATGGAAAGTAACAATGGTGAAGAAATACAATTCCAATCCTCTCAAGAGGTGAGTGGAATGGCCCTTGCTATAGTTCTTGAATGATTCAAAGAGAAAAGAGGACTCTCCAAGAAGAATTCTTGCAGCATAACAATACCTTGAAGTTCTTATTTTTCTAGCACACCCATGGAACATATTTATAGTGTCCATTCATGACAAGACACAACTGGTTCATAGTGTGAACAAGGGGCCTTTTAGGGCACTTCCTAGTCCTTGACCATCCTTCAAGCTCAATTTCGCTCAGATCAGAGTGTCAACTCGTGTTGGGGGTTGGACTGGAAGTGGTTAAGAGGTTGACAAGATTCATAAATGCGTCGTTTATGAGAAGTGCGCGACTTTTCTCGTAAACATTCGTGCATCTTGCACATTCTGCGCACAGTGCACGATTAGAGTTGTGTTGGCCCATGCATTCTGTGCACAGTGCGCAATTAGGGTTGTGTTGGCCCATGCATCCTATGCACAATGCGCGTTATTCCTTTGGTGAATTTGTGCACTTTGATTTTTGAACCATGTATATAGTTTTATGCCTTTTTGATGGATTTTGGTGTTGTAGGTGTACTAATTGCTGCTGGAATTGATGTCTTTCTTCAACCATTGTTTGCAGTGTTGCGGGCGATTTTTCAGTGATAACATATGCCCCATGATGTGTGAGGTTAGGAGCATGCGTATAGCCGAAATACATCAATGTTTCTTTTGTTGATGGTACCATTGTGTGGAAGAGTGAAGAGAGGAAATGCAAGAGTGATCCGTCGGAGGGAGAGGGAAAAATGTGGGAACCAAACCTTTCTCTAGGAAGAAAAAATAAAATCTGTATACAAATGAGGCAGGCATGCCCCATGCTCGTGTCATGAAACCAAAATGTGGGACTGTAACTGAAGATGTATGATGATGTAGATAACTGCAACGCCCTCTAGGGAGGTTGATAATGGTAGATGATGGTTCTAAATGGTGAACTTGCTCTGAAGCGAGTAAAGGATGATGGTAAGAAGTGTCGATGACTCGTAGGCATTGATGGCCTAACAAATTCATAAGTCTTCAGATGGTATGGAAAGTTGCAATGCTCGCGTAGTAAGACCCACCTTAACATGAGAGTTTGTTGAAGTAAAATGTTATGGGGGTTTAATGGAATTAGAAAGCGATGGTGATTCTCTCTATTCCATCTGAGACTCATTGAAAAGGTAATGAGAGTCAAGATATTGTCGCCCTTCTGGAAGCTATGCCGATGTTGAAAGGAAGGGAGACACGATGTAGTAGGTGATGTCAGGTACTGATGGGTAACATGGATGAAGTCAAGACGTTATGGGACTCAAGATTTCCCTTGGTTGGGGTGTTGAGGGATGATTGGCAGCAACCGTAAAATTGGATATAGTGTCAGGGGGACGACTAGACATGGGGTTAAACTGTGTCGGAGGCTAACAAAGTGGGCAAACTCAGAGATCGTGGGTACATGGATTTGGGATACTCGAGGTTTGTTAACGATGTCGATATGAAAAATGGGTGGATTCCCCAACCAAGGGCGGCATGGGTTTCTTTTCAGATAAAAGAAGGCCATCGGGGATGACAACTAAAACATCTATGTATATGCTGGAAACAAGGGCTTTATACAATTACCAAAGAAATAAAGAATAATTTGGGTTGAGTGTACAGATATAGAAATGGGTGCCCCAGTGAAAGATGGTTTGGCCTGTTAGAGCACAAGTTTGTGAAAGAGAACTGGTGGAGGGTGGGGGCCTCATGGGTGGGTTTTTGTACTAGGTAAATGGATGGAGGACAATCTGCAAATGGGAAAATTGATAATGGATGAGATGGAGGGCTAATGGAATTGCGGGGGTGTAATAAATAGAACCAAGTGTAGGATGATATGACCCGGGGAGTCCATTGGGAAGGTTAGCAATATGATAAGAAGAAGTATGGGGTTCATTCTCGGAAATGAAAAATACTATCGAGACTCCCAATCCTAGTGGGTGAAATCATCATGAGTGTCAAGTTGCCAAGGGGAACTATGAATGGGACAACTCATGTGGGGTGGAGTGCTATCAGTTGACAATACCAAAATGTGATAGAGGTAAAAATACTACAGAGATGGATGTCAGGACCCTAAAGGAAAATGTCAGAGTGTGTGACTGGGATATGCAATTGTTTACAGAGGCAGTAACTACATGCAAGTGTCGAACATATACCTAAAGGGGATGTAATCTTGTTGAACACATACCTGCACATAAAAAACCAAATACCTGACATGAACAATATCTGATGATAAAGATCATATAACAACTATTTGATAAAACTTGAAAGTGAGCATGCATACCTGAACGTGGCGTGAGAAAAATGCTCCTTCGGGGAAAAGTGCAGATGATAACCTAAGGAATGTGAATGTGTAGATTCCTTGATCAAGATCTTGTGGCTGAGAACGGATCAGAAAATGGAGGCTTTGGGCTCCTATAACAAAATGTGGAATTTGGGAAAAAGGGGCTATATATGGATGGTGGGCCCACAATTCCACCTCATTTGCATCGACATTATTGTTGATCTGGCGAGAGAGATGTGAGGTGATTTGGAGATTATGTGAGCATGGGGATACCGATTCGGGAGTTGCGATAGACATGTTAGTGACCTTATTGTCCTATATTTTTTGAATTGGATGGATGTTAGGTAGGGGTTGTTTTTTACGAACATGGGTGATATATGGTCATGTATCGATTCGATGTTCGACTATAGAAGGATCGAGGTCAGGCATCTCTATATATGACCAGGAAAAAATATCTCGGTATTCCTGAAAGAGATCTTTATAAGAAATGATTTCTTTAGGGGAGCATGTGGCGCCAATGGTGATCTCTTCTACGATGCCTGGTTTAATGGAAATTTGAATTTTGACTGTGGGGGAGATGTTGTCCATATTGACTTCTTCAAAAGCATCGGGGGCAGGAATAGGTTTTTTGAACCAATCAATATGCCCTGGAGGAATGAAATACTTGGTTTCGATTGCGCACAGGGAGGCGTGATCAAGAGAGTGAAAGACCTCTTGTGAGAGGAAAAGTGCTTGATGATGGAGTGCATTCCAATGGAAATAAGGGGTAGTCAATTGCTCCAAGATATCTTCCTCGCAGTGGAAAATTCGAGAATCCAGGGGATCCTGGGAGAGGGTAGGAAGACATGTCAATGGAGAAGTGTCATTGTTCTCAAGGGATGAGGACGTAGAAGGAATATTGTGTACATGGTGTGATGGTTCGCTTGACATAAACCAAATGTATCGATAATGTGGATGGTATCTCATTTGTGCCGGGACTGACGAAGAAAGATAACAAATGTTAGTAATGTGAGAATTAGTAGGGAGAGCCTGAGAGGGCTCAGGCAGAGATGTGTGGCGTACTGCAGCTAATGTTTGGTGGAATTGAGGTAGAGTTGGGAAATGATGAGTGTAATGGCCATATTCTGACCATATGGCACATGAAAAATTGGTTTGTAACCCTTTCTTGCATGTGGTTGAGGACTCCGTAGTAGCAGTGGATGTACTTGGTGGAGTGGCAAGCAATGGGGTTGCTTTAGGGAGCTAGATAAGATTGCGTAACTTGGGAAGAGTAGGACATCTGTTAGTGGGGTGTCCTTCTCTTTCGCATAGTGTGCAAGGAGGTTGAGCTTGAGGAGGGAGTGGAGCTATGGGCTCCTTCTTCCTTCGTCTGCCCTTGGTGGTAGTGGTGTTGCCTCCAGTTGGGGGTGGGGGTGGTATGGCAGGAGCTTGTACTGGGATCTGCATCGGTAATCCCTCTTTCTGAGGAGGGAGATATGGTGGAGGAACCATAGCGGGTGGATAGAGATACCATACAGGGATGGCAAGAACCATGTTGGGGAGGGTGAGGGTAGTAGCTACATGGAATGCTTGGACTCCAGGTGGGGGGTAGAAAAAGGGGATTTGGGTAATGGCTTAGGGGTCTGTCTCCCAAAATTGTATTTTCTCTTGGAGGGGGGGAAAATCTGGGGCAAGTGGTTCGGTGGTGTTTTCAAGGAATTCTTGAGGTAGTAGTTCGCCCACTGGTGGAACATCGATGTGGGGAGGGGACTCAGAGAGAGGAGTATTGTCTCTGATATCTGTTCCGTTAGAGGAAACTACACACACGTGTGTTGAAATAGAATGGTTGAGGAGAGGTGGTGCTCCATGATAAGTTCCTAACAAGGATGGGTCTTTGAATATTCCAGGGCCAATGTCGATGACCGAAAAATATTCCGAGCTAGCACAAACAAGAAGGAGGATGTTATCAATGTTGGCGAAGTGATTAGGCTCGTAATGTGTAAGTTGGTTGATGGTGACGATTTTTTCATTATGGGGGAACATCATCGTACAAAACAAAGAAGAGGTTATCGCCTTCATAACATACATGTAGCTACGTCCGAACAAGATATTGTAATCAAGTGGGGTGTTAATAACTTCAATGTCGATGAGGATGGTTTTTCCCTCAAGTTCTATGGGGACATTTTGGAAGAGACCTTCAGGGGATGATGGTTGACCGTCATAAGCTCTTAGGGTGATGGCAGATGGTACTAGCTCAGGTGAGCCAAGTTTCTACCATACTACTTTGGAAATGATGCGTGTGGATGCACCTTCATCGATGATGGACCGATGAACTGCCATGTTCCAGATCTTAACTAGTATCTGAAAGGCTACTAGAGTGGGGATGCATGGTTTGTTGTTGTCTAGATCAAAGGTGATAAGTCGAGTATCAGCTGGGTCAACTACCCCAAAGGCAGAAAAAAAGGATTTGTGTTGTGATGGACAGGTTTGGAGGACCTCCAACACAGACATAGCTGCAAGGGATTGTGATAAATCATCGACCAAACTATAATTATGGGAGACCCTAGCATGAGGGTTATGTACATTCTATCGCAAAGGTATGCAGGGTATACGAGGATTTGGTTCAGTGTCAGGGCGTGGGATCATTAATGGTTTTCCGGTTGTAGCTGGAGTGGTTTATGAGGTGGTTTGGCTAGAGTCAGGACATATGGACGATTTCATGTTTACAAAATAATCTCTTCCTCACTGGTATGGAGGATATTGCGATCGGCTAGATTTTTGGGTTGATTGGGACCTGGGTTTTGATATTGCCCCATTTGCGGTGTGGCATAGTTTATCTCTTGTCGGGTATTCATCACACCTTGGTGTGGAATGGGGTTTTGAAAAACGACTAGAGGTGGTGGGTTGAAAATAATGTTGTGGGGCCGGTTGAGGGGCAAGTGGTGCCAGAGGGTGTTGAGTATTCATGGATTCTTTCATTCGTTTGTAATCAACGATTTGGGGGAAGTGGTGAGTATAATGTCCATACTCACCACATAGAGTGCAAGGGAATTTAGTTATGAGTTTATTGTTCTTCCCTTGTCGTGGTTGATTTTTATTGTTGCCCCCTTAGGGGTTTTGGTTGCCTTGATTATGGTTTCCCCTAGCGGGGTTATTTCCTCATGGTCCCGGGTTGTTATTGTTTCAATTTTTTCCTTTCTTCTTGGCATTATTCGATTGGTGAGACATATTTTTTGTATTCAACTGTTCAAAATCATGAACCTTTTGAATGGGAGAGGGATGAACAAAGTTAATGTCAACATGTGGTTGTCCTGGTGGAGGAGCAACTGGCTGGGAAGGACAAGGAAATGTGAAATATGGATTGTTTTGTGGAGACGATCCATATGGTGTATAGGAAGTTGAAGTACTTCCATTACTTTTATGGTTATATACAGGGGTTGGGGGTGGACTCGTACTTGATTGAGAGACCAGATTCATTTGAGGTATTGGTGGGGGTCCTCTCTTTTATCACCATAACAATTATACATGAAATCTGAGTTTTAGATTTATCAGGGGACTAGAGAAATGTAGAGACATGGTGTGATTTGGAGGTCTAGGCCATATGTAACAACATATGGATAAATATAGTGGGAGCGCGAAAGAAAGGATCCAACAAACCGTAAATGTTGAGGTGACCCAGATCGACGGTCGAGACCCATATCGGGCGACGAAGTAGCACGAAGTTTAATTATGCGAAGGCGGGCCAGGGAAAACCACCGCGGTTTTACTCGTGGATGCATGGCGCTCTCAGAGGTACATCGGGGCAAAAAGTGGTCTGCCTAAAACCATTTCCCCAAAATCCCTGATGTCACATGTTCTAATACGTCAAATCAACAATTCGTGTGGGGGAGGGTGACGACTAGTCAAATCACCTCATGACACTCGTTCAGGTACTTCACATCCGTGTAATGTCAGGTGAATGCCGTCGGATAACTAACTCAAAGGATAATCATTCAAAATAGATTGGCCAAGCATGATGAACCAATGTACCTGCAAGTGATCTTGTCAGAAATTCATGATTAGAACTCGATGACTACCGATCTTCAAAATATGTGTGGCATTATTTGGCTCTGGACAAACATCGTCTCATTCATAAGAAGAGAAATCTAAAACAGGACCCACTTCCTTATTTTTGTAGAGCTAAGAAAAACAAAAATCGTGTTCTTTGAAAAATTGAGAGACATGGATGAAGCAAATCAAACAATATCCAGTAAAACAAGGTTTTCAAATAACATGGCAAGTTTATCAATGAGCAAGAAAGAAAAGTCGATTGTGTAGATATTAGCAATAAAATATCATACTGAGCCTGCGACAGAACCAAAATCATGGGTTAGACTAAATCCTGTCATGAGGGATCTAATTATCAACAGACACGTGGACAAAATCTACAAGCAAGCAGTGAAGAATAAGAAGAGAAAATGACAGAAGGCATAAATCAGAGCTGAGGCGGTTGAGAGCGTTGGGGAAAATCAACCAGTCTGGTTGAACACTCTAAAAGAAGAAATCACAAAGATGGAATAAATTCTCAGGTAGAATTGAGTACGTTTCAATTTTTTTTGGACATGTGGCGTTCAAAGAAAAAACTTCAGATATGTCAGACTTGTTCGTAACGATCCCTTTAAAGTAGGAGAACTGTCGTTATACACTCCTCCTTTTTTGTAACTGACTTATATTTTTAGAATTATGGGGAAGTTTAATCGTTTTGAATTCCGTTGTAAATCCTCTATATATATATCATCCCGAGGATATAGAAAAAGGAGGGGGAAGAGGGCCCTTCCCTCGTAGTAGGAAGGTTTTGTAAAATCATGGAGCTAAACTGAATATATAATGCATAAGCGGTTGTTGAACTATTTACGAAAAGATTCTAATTGGTTGTGATATGAGTTCTATTTCCTTTTGTAATATGTATTTCTTGTGGCTCTGAAATCCCATTCACAATTTCCTCTTTTAAATTGGAGAGTTAGAAGTCTAGAATTCGTCTGATGATGCTCTAGACTTAGCGATTTAAATTCACGTGATTCTCTTCTTAGCTAGGTTAGAATTCATTTAAATATTCTCTGATGTAGTTATTTGTTCTTCTTTTCCTCTGTTACCGTGCAAATTTTCGATTTAAACTCAAACTCATTGCCTCATTTAGCCTTTTCCTCTTGATAGTTTCCATGATTTGCAAATGCATTGGTTCATGTTCGACTCCATAGCCCAAATGCTACCTCTATTCTTTCAACAAATCTATGACACTCAACAAATCTAGCCACCAATTATCCAAAGAAATATCAAGTGACATGAGAGAGCCCTCTCTGAGTTGAGCAGGCTAGTGCCTCATCTCTAAAGCATGTTGAAATAGTTACCCTTTTCCTCTGCTTTGATAGCCAAGAAGATTTACAGGGTGCTAACACTCTCGACGGCTAAGGGGGAACAACAGGATATGACTGTTGGTGAGTGGGGGGAGGGTAATAAGACGTCCCTCCATATGGTTGAGGATAGATATTTGTACCATAGGTAGGTGATGGGTGGCTGTAAGAGTTGAGGTGTGTCATAGAACCAATAAACCCATCCACAACATGGGACATCCCAGGTTTGTCCTGGCCAAATGGTATGGGTCTGGGTGCATCAGGAAATATTGTGTACAAGTAACTTGATTGGGCATATATGAGGTCGAATTGTTGGGAATTTCTCATGGATTCCTCTTCTGATTAAGGAAAATTGGATGCTACATCCTTGACAATCACGAGGATGAGCATTTGAGAAACCAATAGAGACATTGTTCTTTGGTGGTTTTTTCTTTACACAAACTACGTCGCCGAAGCCATTCATGGATGTGGTTGGAAATATGGATAACAGTGGTTTGTTTGAACTCAGAGAGAAGTTCTAAACCAGTGTCATGACGAACTGGTAATTGGAAAAAGGACAAAAATTCCCTGGCCAATGATTCAAAGGTCACATGGGACCCTGATTTTTCGTCCACATATCATTTGGTTGATGAACCAGTGAGAGTTCTTTGAAATAACCTCTAGCAGATGGAATCATCCATGATGATGTTTGAAGAGTACCATAAGTGGAAGGTCATAACATGGTTGGCGGGGTCTTCCCATGGTTTTCCTTCAAACTTTGGAATGTCTGAAGGTAACTTGGTAGGCATATTAGGCCAAGTGACATCATGTAAAATGGGGTCATTCATGAGTTTGGTTAAATAAAGAATGTTGAAGGATGTCAAGTATGGAAAAGGGGGATTTGGTGAAGAATTAGTTCCAACCATTGTGTGTGTAGGTAATGGACCTGTCCCTTGAGAGGGATTTAGTGGGTTTTCACTTCTCCCTTGAGAAGAAATTTGTCCCCTGCCTCCTTGTGAAGGAGAACCAATAGATGGATTGCCTTGGGTATTTGACCCAAGCAAAGTGGAACCAGGTAAAGATGATCCCAAGATAGTAGCACTTACTGGGTTGTGAGATGGTTGAGTCGGTGAGTTGGCAAGACTAGGGACTCCTCCTAGAATAGGAGGGATATTCTGCAAGTGTCTAGAATGATGAGGATTCTGTGGCTCCCCTATGGTTCCAACTAGCAAAGTGAATGTGTGCAAATGGTGACAAGAGAGAAATAAATGAATAAGTGTTTTTTTATATTTTTGACCTTCACAAAATAGTATAACTCACAATTTCATGTAATCAAATGAACATTATACATCAACTGTAAAATAAACAAGCATGTGGATAGGTTGATTTTTTCCTCATGGGGGAAAAAAGAAAAAAGAAAAATGCTCGTGTCCTAAAAGACCTATTGTCCTTCCTCTCAATTTAGCATTGGGCCTTCCAATATCAGTCGACAATGGGGTTTGAAGCCACCAGAAGAGGAACTAGTGAAGGTTGAAGTAGTCAGTTATAATGAGGGGTAGAGGGCACATATCCCGAAAGAGATGGCAATATTTCCCAATAGCCACACGAAAACTTACCAAGGTGCAATTGTAGCCCACAACCACCACCTGGGTAGATATCTTATGTTTTTCCACTAAGTACCTCGGTCAAAGTGCAACATTTATATTTTGGGCCTAAAAAATGGGTCACGGGTTGGATACCCTCACAAGAGTTGGGTGACTCAGGAGGGATGCACAGAACAATTGGACCTCGAACTTTGACCCTTCACGGGTATCTCCCTGCCTTATGGTATAGGAACACTTGACTTGGAGGATTTGAAAGATCCGTATTCTCAACTTCTAGTGTTTCAAAATGTGAGAACCTGATAACAGGGGGTTATTTGGATGCCTACCCCCGAGATCCTACCTAGAATAAAAAATTTCTTTAGGCACCTCTTGTGGAGGAAAAATTTAGTGCGTTCATAGATTTTTTTTATATGGAGTGGGCTAAGAGATTGAGGTCATGGACCAACCTCGTTTGAATTAAATTGGTGTGGACAATTTCCAAAGAAGTAGTCGGATCTTTCGGAGTTCCTTTGAAGTAATTTGTGGGTACTTAAAAGGAAAGCTTACTTTTACCTCCACTATTCTAATAGAAATTATGTGTGTGATGAGTGGCTTTTGTGTGCAAGAAAGTGAAAAGTGTGCAAATTATTTTTAGTAAGTTAAGTGTAAGATTGCAACATGTGGACATCCTGTGGTCCTTACAAATCTTCTTACCTACCTTACTATGTTTCTTTGGTACAACCTTGCGGAATATTTAAAGCCCTAAAGAACTAGCAATGTGGACATATGGGTCCTTACTTGATCCTTTAAACTCCTTATAATGTTGTCTATACTAGAAAATATTTTGAAACTATCCTAGGATTGTAGACATGTGGGCATGTGTGGGCCCGTTACTTGATCTTTTAAACTTTCCTAGAGTGTCTTCTACACTAAGAAAACATTTTAAAACTATGCTAAGATTGTAAACATGTGGGCCCTTACAAATCTTTAAGGTAATTTTCCAAAACTAAGAGGTACCCTAGGGGGTTTTTATCCTCTCCTAATGATTTTTTAAGGGAGATGAAATTTCCTTTCAACCACCTTTTCTAATTCCCGAGATCACACTTGGGTACGGGGGAAGAGCATACTTGAGGGTTAAAATTTATTTCTAGTCCCAAATTAGTTTATTTGTATTTGAAAAAGCAATAACTTTAACTCAAAGTTTTAAATGCCAAATGAGCCATCCATGTGGCAACAAAGCAAAGAGAAGAATATTGATTCTTTTTACCTCTATGTGCTTATGTTAGACAACCTTCCTTATGAAAAAGGACTCTAAGTGAAGTGTGATTGCTTTACAAAGTGCAATAAATTAAAATCTGAAGGCAAGGGGCCCTCAAACCACTCATAAACCCTTACAATTTTCCAAAAATTGAACTTGTTCGCGGGTTGTAGTTATGACAATCACGCTAAGGGAGAAGAATGCACACAATGCGCGGGTGTATGAAAGTTGTTACACGCACAGAGCACATAATGCACGTCTGTGTGCCTTGAAAGCCGTGCACTTCCTGTCACACATTGTGAACGAAATTTCCAAATGAAATTCTCTTGCCTTGACTTTGAATTTTGACTTTGGAAGACTGGATTAGGCCGGTTTTGGTACCTACATATCCAAACAATTATAAAGAAGTGCTCTCAAGACTTAAATAGGGATGAATTTGATTCACAATCCCCAGTATGGTGACCAATTTGTTGTGCTAGTTTTGTCACATGGGTGAGAAAATACACAACACTTACTTGCCTAGTTAAGTCAGCTAAACAAGACAGAGGTTTGTGAGTTGATTAAATGACCAAATACACACGAAACAATGAAATAAAACAAAAGGAAATAAATGTTAGAGAAGTTTGCAAGAACTAGAACCATGAAAAACAAAAAATGAAAATCATATAGCTACCAATGGATTAATATATTGATAGTCTAGCACCGTAGAGAAAGGCAAGGACTTATGAATCCTCTCTTCCTCCTTGGGAGGGCTCTCGAGTTCCCTAATAGAGATCTATTCTCTTCTTGCAATGGAAAGTAACAATGTTGAAGAAATACAATGCCAATCCTCTCAAGAGGTGAGTGGAATGGACCTTGCTATAGTGCTTGATTGATTCAAAGAGAAAAGAGGATTCTCCAAGAAGAATTATTGCAGCATAACAATACCTTGAAGTTCTTATTTTTCTAGTACACCCATGGCACATATTTATAGTGTCCATTCATGACAAGATACAACTGGTTCATAGTGTGAAAAAGGGGCCTTTTAGGGCACTTCCTAACCCTTGACCAACCTCCAAGCTATATTTTTCTCAAATATGAGTGTCAAATTGTGTTGGGGGTCGGACTGGAAGTGGTTGAGAGGCCGACAAGATTCATAAATGCATCGTTCATAAGAAGTGCATGGATTTTCTTGTAGATAGTCATGTGTCTTGCACATTCTGCGCACAATGCATGATTAGGGATGTGTTGGCCCACACATTATGCGCACAGTGCATGATTAGGGATGTGTTGGCCCGCACGTTGTGCACACAGTGCACATGCTTCCTTTGGTGAATTTGCGCACTTTGATTTTTGAACAAAGTATATAGTTTTAAGCCTTTTTGATGGATTTTGGTGTTGTAGGTGTACTAATTGCTGCTGGAATTGATGTCTTTCTTCAACCATTGTGTGCAATGCTGCGAACAATTTTTCAGTGATAACACATAGTCCTAACTATCTCATGAATCACCATGAGTTGATCACCAAGGCTACCAAAGCATATGGAATCCTCGTGCAACTTTCCAAGTATGCTTGGAGCACCCTCCATCATGTCATTGCCAATGGTACCTCAAATTTATTCCTTACACATGGTATCTTGCTCATAAGTGATGTATGAAAGTCAAATTGGGTCTATCTTAATTGGAGGTTAAAGGGTCTTTTCTCATGGTAAAGTCAAATCGAAGATTAAAGGGTCTTTGCTCATGGTAAACTCAAATTGGGTCTATCTCAATTGGAGGTTAAAGGGAATTTACTCATGGTAAAGTCAATTGGGTCTATCTCAATTGGAGACTAAAGAGTCTTTGCTCATGGTAAAGTCAAATTGGAGGTTAAAAGGTCTTTTCTCATGGTAAAGTCAAATTGAGTGTACCTCTCAATTGGAGGTTAAAGGGTGATGATATCTTTGCTTCTAAATCAAAACATTGAATGTTGGATGCATGACATCTTTGTTGAATAAGTAGCAACATTGAACATTTGGAGGTTAAAGGGTGCATGTATCTTTGCTCCTAAGTATTATATAGTTATTTTCCACATGATTACCTGATGGATATTCTCTAGAGGTTATCAGGCTGAAACATTGAGTTATGTCACTTTTCCCTTGAGTATATACCATCCTTTTTCCTGGTCGTGAGCTGTCCTTTTACAGATCATGAACCAAATTGATGGTCGAACCTTGCTTTATTGCAAATAGCGACTGATCGCATTTTGCAGGAATGCAGGGCATGACTGGGTCTGTTACTCTCAAATTAGGAATGGTTACAACGAGACGAGATCAAGCTCAAATTTTTTGTAATTCGACCTTGAGAAGCTTTTTATTTTGAGTGTCTAAGAGTTATCCACCATCTCATCTCTTTCATCCTATGTATTGAGGGTTTCTCATGGGAAATATGGAGGAAAAGTAAGAGTAAACTTATAATGTCAGATTGATTACAGATCTTGGGCAAGGAAATTGGGAGAAGCTTAATCAAGCTATTTGTTTGTAAGTTGTAAACGTTTTGCTTTATTAATAGAAGATGCACATGATTTTCCCCTCTAACTGATTGTATATGGTGATTTTAATTTTTCTAGAGAGTTAATATTTTCATGTCTTTATGTCATATCATTAGATCTATCGATTATTAGTACATGTTGAATTTGATCTTGTGAGAGGTGTTTGTTGGTGTTCTTATGTGTTCAGACCCATGTTCGTGAAATTCAAGTATATATTCAAAGGAGAGAATGACAAAGGAGCAGCAAGGATGACCATCAAAGTATCAGGTATGCTTCTCATCCTCTTATCTCATAAATATTCTCATGTATGATTAAGATCTAGGAAAATATATAGTTTGCATCTCTATTTAGTATTAGGTCTAGGAAGAGCCTAAGGGAGGTGACTCTTGTCATTAAAGTGAAGGTTATCTTCAAAGGAGAGAATGACCAAGGAGCATGCAGGGACAACCATCAAAGTATCAAGTATGCTTCTCATCCTCTTATCTCATAGATCTTCTCATGTTTGATTCAAATCTAGGAAAATCTATAGTTTGCATCTCTATTTAGTCTTAGGTCTAGGAAGATCCTAAGGGAGGTGATTCTTGCAAGGAACATTTATCCTACAACAGACTGGTGACCATACTAGGGAAGTCATTACTATTTGTTTAGTTTTATTCCTCAATTTTAAATTCATATTCTCAACATCCTTTCATGTTTTAAGCCCCGATTTTTGTTTTCATTCTTCCCATTAGTCTTTTTTGAGTCTGTTTGAAAGTGTTCAGTCCTAGATTTTCCTCAGATCTATTAGTTTTCTCACTTGTACGATCACGGTCATGGGTTTCCTGTGCACACAGAATGAAAACCCCCTTTTTATTGCGTGTTTCTCCACTACAACACATGACCACCTAAAAATCAGTGTGACCAATGCTAGGGGTCACAAGTCTCTCCATGTACAAAGTGCGACCAATCGATTTGTATTAACTGGAAAGGAGTGACCAGCCACTAAAAAGTTGTGTTTTGGAGGGACATCCTTCAAATCCAGACCAAATATGCTTTCCATGTTTTCTAACAGTTTCACAAATATTTCTCATATTTGTTTCAACAATCATTGCTGCAACCTTTTTCAAGTCATTTGAAAACTATTTTTTAGCATTGAAAGCTTGGGTTTTCTGCATTGAAGACATCCTTGTGATTGAATATTTTATTCCTTGGGTGCTTATTTTCTTCATCTTATTTATATTTTGAGTTCTTTGCAAGTGTCATTGAATCATTTCATTTTGTTTGAAAGCGAGAGCAAAAGAAGAGTCTCTTTTGAGTTTTCATGCAATTTGGAAAGAAGAAAACACAAGTTTTGCATTTTACTTTCATAGGTGGAGTGCTTTTGGTACATATTTTAGAGCTTGTCTTTGTTTTGGGATTTCAAGGACATTAATTTGATAGTTTGGAATTTCAAATTTTATCCATTTGAAAAAGGAAAAGTGAAAGTTGCATGATTTTGGGTGTTTATTTACATTAAGAAGAAAAATATCTCTTCTCCTTCCCTTAGATACAATTCATTGAAAGATAAATCTTTGCATCTCATTATTTTTGCATGGTTTTGGAGTCAAGTCATCACATTATCCATTTCATATTTATTCACCCTTCTGAGTAGGAACAACCATTAAAATTAACCAACGTGCTTAATAAAATTAATTAGACATATTTTGGTTTATAGCACACCAACAATAATATAAGGATAGGGCCTTTGGATTAGGGTGAAGTGAGTAAACTATCCAAGGCTATTAGATGAGACTATAGAATACCAGAGAGAGTAAAAATATAACAGTAGCAATTAACGTTATTCGAGAAAGCTCCTCTCACACAGGAGTAAAAAACGAGGTCAAACGAAGTGATCGATTGATATTTCCCCTCTTCCTTTCACCTAGTGGGACTATTGCAAGTTTGGGGGTTTGAAGAGTGGCAAGTCCTCGAGGAGACACCAATTATTCTTTGTTTATTGGCTCGTGGATTTATGTCTGGTATTCCCAAGCCCATTTTATAGTCTTGACTGTCAACTGTACCCCCCTCGGTTGTTTGTTGTGAATTGGTAAACATAGTAACCTCTCCTAGAATTCCACACAAGTGACTGTAAGGGGGGTTCCTTCTGCAAATAAGGTTCCTTGTGGTACCTCCGAAAGACGTTCAATCTCAACTTCAACGAAACATGAGGGTATTTTCCCGCGGGCTCTTACTTGAACCTTGGGGAACTATTGTGGGAAGATTATCGTAATTGTTTCTCATATCTTCGTTGATGGCTTGATATCCCATCTTCAGAAGATCCTTTCACCTACTGTTTGCTTGTTTGATTACTTTCATATTTGTTAGGGGTTTGTTCTTTCAACATTCATAGTTGTCCTTAGGGATTTTTATTTCTGTTATATTTTCACCTTGGTTGACCAAGGTCTTCAAAGATCTCATAGAATGCAAGGGTTGGATCTTGAAGAACATGATCTTCCACACAACCCTTCTAACAAAGGAACTATTAATGAAGAGGATGCTTCCGAAATTGGGAGTGTAGCTCTCTTGAGTGACCAGCTCAAAGGGGTGGTTGAAATCATTGAGGAAGGCTCTGTCCCTCCCGCAAATTCCCCTTTTACTAGTCCTTATAACCCACTACTTGTTGAGATTCCTTCAACAAGGTTTATTGATTATTTTTCTTCTTACCGCTTACCACACAGTATGTACAATAGGTGATCTTCTGGCATGGGCACAAATCCACCTAATTATACAGATGGAGTGGTGATATACCCACTTGACCCTAAGATAGTTGCTCTAGCATGCATCACTACTATTGACACTTCTCCTTTGTGGGGAATGATGTGACCCATGTTACCCTATCACAAAAGCCAACACAACTTATGTCCCCACCTCTATAGATGCACATATGTATACACCAAGTGATCTACTTGGATGTTCTATACCTTTTCCCTCTAGTCAGGTGTCCAACAGTGCTGCTGCATCGGGCCCAATGACAAGTAGGTTATTTTACCCCCTTTCAGTCAAGTAGGTAACACAATGACAACCTCACAGACTGTTCATCCTACACAAATGGTGCAAATGGGAAGTTCTTTTATACCTCCCACTGGGGGAAAATTCGAACTGGGGGGAAACCCTCAACTATAGGGCCATATTCAACATGGGGGAAATAACCAACATGGGGGAAACAACCAGTTTGGGGGAAATCCCTTACCAAAAACTAGCTAGGGAAATCCCTTACTGGAATCCAACCTCAATATTGGGGAAAGACCATGTCGACAGGCCCTACATGCCATTATATTGTCCTACCATATTCGGGAGTTGTAAACACTCCATGGGGTCAACCTAATATGACAAGCATCCCTCTACAAGGAGATTTTCCTATTCAAACTACAAAACATATGTTTCATACTCCCCAACCCTCTCAACAACAATATATGGGAGGACCATCATGTTTTACCATGCCATCACAACCTGTATATGGTCCTACTGGTATCCCAATGCGACATCAATACTACTAGTATTCACAACGAAACCGACAACTTCCCTTTTTGGATACATTAGATCTGCAGGATTTATCTTGTTTAACTAACGATCCCATCCAACATGCCCCATTTTGGCCACCCATCCCTACCAAACTACCCTTCGATATCTCGAAGTTCGACAAGAAGCCTATAGAAGATCCTAACAATCATTTAATGACCTTCCATATTTGGTGTTCTTCTAACTCCTTGATAGATGATTGCATTAGATTAATACTTTTCCAGAGAACTCTCACAGGTTCGGAAACAAAATGGTATATCGATCTATCGTGAAACTCCTTTGTCAACTTTAATTCTCTTGCTATGGAATTTCTGACCCATTTCCAACTGCCAATTTGGTATGAGACCGATATCAAGATTCTAACCTCTCTTAGGTAATCCACCTCCACTCATATTTATGATCATATTCATGAATGGAGGTAGCGAAAACGGTTGACTAAAGCTGCAATTCCAGATCAACTCATGGCAGATTGGTTTAAAGAGTCACTCTTGCCCCCCATTGCTAGAGATGTCACCATGGGAGGTGTTGTTATTGAGGAGAAAGCAATCAACCATGATATATATTTGGACTTGGTATATTCTCAATCCAACACACTGTATGATATGATTCCTCATGCTCCTCGATGGACGAATGATTCGTTAAGACCATCCCCGGAAGCCCATGTCGATGGCATGATAGGTTCTATAAAACTATAGTCTACAACTCAATCAACTAGGCAACAAGGAAATCCAACCTCCACCCCATCCTCATCCCTCTCCTGCACAAACCTCCAAGGTTAATGTGGTTCAATCCACTTCATCTCAACAACTTGGAGGCAAGAAGAAAAAAAAATGTAAATCCAAAAAATATTCTAACTAGCAGGAGAGTACAGAAACCCAAGACTCCAATGTTGGGTGAAAAAAAAAAAGAAAGGTAAAATATCCTTACATGGTATGTAAGGAGGACCACTTCACCAAAGACTGCCCTCGCCTTGCCAAGGTTCATAAATACCTCAAGCGAGGGGGATCTCCTTTTCAACCAACGATATTAACCAATCCTTTCCCCCCCATCAACAACAAATGGTAGCACAAGCTCCTGCACCCCCACTCAGGGGAAACACAAGGTCCTCAACCGCGAATATTATGATGGTTAAATATATGGTGGCACTATCCACCAGAGAAATAAATATGACTCCTAATAAGGGGAACATTCATCTAAGGATCCTCCACCGACTAAACCACCCAATGGCCCTCTCACTTTAGAGAAACTAGCTTCCGAACTTGCAATATTCAGTCCAAAAGGGGTACTTCGACGGACTACCCATAATATGAATGCTCAGGCAGCTCAACACTATAGTATAGTGGAATATCTCACCCAAGAACCATGTGCCATGTTAACACTCAAAGTATTGCAGAGTTTTCCTTCACAACGGAAAATATTTCTATCTGCCATGGGGGTAATCGACACTTTGTATTCAAAAATTATTCCTTTGACACAAAACAGAGCAAGTCACATCTCTCACACCAACTAGCATTGAAAATCAAAGTTGTTTTTCCTAACAAGAATATATTTCATACGGTGATCGACGAAGGAGAGAACACTTGAATTATGTCTTTGTCATGTTGGAAAGCCCTTGGTTCTCCTCATCTCACCACATCTCAAACCATCCTAAAAGGTTTTGATGGACATTTTTTCAAACCCCACAGATTTCTCACCTTCTTATCCATTGAGTTCGTGGTAAATCTTGTCTCCATAGAATTCAAAGTGGTGGATGTCTCACTCGACTATAATATGCTCTTGGGTTGCACTTGGTTCTACTCAATGAAGGTTGTTTCATCCATTGTCTTTCACATCTTATGTTTTCTCCATCAAAGAAATATAGTCACCATCGACCAACTCAATTATTGCACACCTGAGTTGTGAGCTAATCCTAGCACCAACATGCCTTTTATAGGTGAGTCTTTCGGGGGGGTACGAAAGTGTTGGTATAGGTATGTTTAAATATCCATCTCTTGTGTGGATATTCCCCCTTCCTACACCCAATATTACCCATATTGCTCCTATCAACATGATTTTCTCATCTATCGGTGGATCCCTCAGGTTTGTTGATCCTTGGGTGGTACCTCATCCTGAGGGTGTTGACTCATATGGATCATCCATTCCATTCACCACAATTGAGATTTTCGATTTGGCAATCCCATCAACATCTGTTAATACTAGTAAAAAACTCCACTCTCATGTGGAGTGTGATAAAACTTCTCAGCCCGTACGGGTTGTTGACTCTCTCAATTCACATGATTTCTTAGATGCTAAGTTGCCTTCAAAAGAGGACATTCCAAAAGTCAGGGCTTCCATTGATAAGCCTAGAGAGGATGAGAATCCTCACACCTTCCTTCTCCCCAATTTGGAACTGATGAGAGCTAACATGATGAGTTTTGATTCAAAACTGGGGGCATTGGCTGGGACATCTAGTAGACCTCCCAGTCTTGACCCTTTTCCACCTCGGTTATCTTTTTCAGAACTTGCCACTAAATTCTCTGCTATCCCTTTCTTTGAAGATTTGTGTTTTGTACTTATTTATTGTCTTGATGGATCCTATCGAGGAGCTTCCATAGCTCATGAAATCACTCATGTTGAGTATCTTCATATGCATAAATTTATTCCTACGTGGCATGGCCCTTGTATGATGTGTTTTATGGTGCCAACAATAGCTCACGAGTTCATCAATTATGAAAAATATCATTGGCCTAAGCCTAACAATGGGCTCTACTTGGTGTAAATTATCAACGTGTGTAGTGCCTTGTACATAGGTGTGTGGTGTGAGTGCCTTTTGTTTTGTGTACGTCATATCCAAAAAATCCAAAAAAAAAATTCTTTTTGAGATTTTTCTATACATTTTGACCTTGGAATCTAGTTTACATGTGTTAACAGGATTCTAGGGAGATTTTTCTTACACATATGGGGACATCCATTGAACTTGAGGTACGTGTCTCTAAACTAGCATATAGGGATATCTTTTTCTTTTCATTTCCCACCTTGCATTATTAACTGTCCATACTGCCAACACTATTCCTTAGGTTCAAATCCAATCGGTTGCAACATTAGCCCTTCCATTATTTTCACGTCGTATTTATGATGGTAGAGCCTACACCTCATGGGAATCCTAGCATAGCACCCATTGATATTATTTGATTCCTATGTTGTATTTATAGGGCCTGGGAACTCTTTGTAGTACTTTATCCCCCGAAGTTGAGCCTCATTCTAGCCACATCCAATGGGGGTTTCCGAACATTTGTGTTATTTAAATGATCAATCTTTATTAGTATTGTTTTCCTGTTGCTTATTGCCACTACATTGCCATTTTCTTTTGTTGCTTATCACACTGCATCCATGCTTGACCACTATGCATTTATTTTCTCCCATTTTACAACACCCCTGGACGAGAATTGTTATTATGAGTGGTCATCATTTTTCATCACTCATTCTCTCCAACTGAGATTACTATTACCCCTTTTTTGCGCTCGGTAACCAACCATGACAAAGGTACACCCTAGAGTCTCCTTTAATCTTTTTTCAAACTCCCTAAACATGAAAATATTGTCGAGTGAGTTTGTTTCCTTTCCCACTTGTTAAATGGATTTGAAATGACATATATTTGATGTAAGTTTAACCCTTTTTCAGACCGGATGGACTAATTACAAAAAAATAATAATCTATCCCACCTTGGCTAGAAGAGTTCTCCCTTGTATTGTTTTATACTTTTTTGGGCTCAGGGGACTAAATTTACGAAAAATAATACCCTTGGATTCTTCTTTAAGTTATTTTCAGACTTTCTAAATGTGAAAATATTGTTGATTTTACCTTCTATGGACTCGTAAAATTATACATTGAAGGACCCATATGGAATCAAACCCCTCCTTCTTTAGGTTCGTTAAACATGCAATGAGGGACTCATCAAATATGAGCCATATCGAGCATATGTTATCCTCCTCAAGCTCTTAAAAAAACAAAGGGGTACTTATCGTTCATGATGGGGGAAAATTTGAGGGGTTTTCAGTCTAGTCATCTTCACAAATGACAGTTGTCCATCGAGTCGCCCTTGAACAACGCACCCATTTTACATCTATGTACCATAGTTGGGTTATCCATTGCCTCTGAATCACTACCATCTCCTTGAGTTTTTAGACTCCACCAAATGCTCACTCTTCCAGTCTCCCATGTCAAGTGTTTTTTTCATTATTGATTCAATGTTTCCAAGTCAAGTTATTTGTCATGTCGTTTTGTTCAAGGGAAGTTCGCCTGTGCCGACCATTTGCAGTCCTCCAGCCCATTTATCCTAGACATCGCTACATCAATTATTCTCTACTTTAAACACCATTTACCTTTGTATGTTTTGTGTCGATTGATGGGGGATACATCAAAGCCCTCCTTCGATGGATTTCATCCTGTCGACACCAAATCATTATCCAGGATCAAAATCTAGAAATCAGTTAGTACCTAGAAGTGGAAACATTGAACATGAGATATATGATAAAGTAAAATCAAAATATATTTCAATTGGTCTCTTAAGGGTGAGCACACACTTTTGCTAAATAATTAGCATTGGATGCATGGTACAAAGGCTAATAAAGCTACTAAACATTAGAGGCAAATAAACCCACCAAACATTGAATGCATGGTAAATGGGCAAATAAAGTTCCCAATTAGTGTTGTCACTTTAGTCAATGATGGGGGTCTCTAGAATATCTCATTGAGGCATCATCTAAATGTCTTATAGATATTTTTAAATATGTAATAATGTACGTTTTATATGTTTTTCAATGGAGTGTTGTTTTATTAACTTTGTATAGAGTTGTATCGAGCTTTGTTATCATCAGGTGATGGTTGTACATGTGTAGTAAGGGAACAATGACCTATTTACAAAAATGATAAGTGATGAAAGGTTATCGACATGTCTAGTTCTTAAATGAATATGGATACATGTGTAGCAAGTGAACAATGACCTATTTACTTAGCATAAAAAATGGACATTGGAGCAGAGAGTACAAAAGGCCAACACTTAGCATAGTAAAAAAATCACTTTGTTATGAAAATATAGTATAACAACTAATAAATGGACACTAGAGCATTAGAGAAGGAATTTAAGAATGCACTGGCCAAGCATTTTGAAAATACAAAAAATACGTTCAACATGCACTTAGAAATTGCACATAGTAAACTTTTAAGGTCCCCAAATAACATCAAAGGTAGATATTCACCTATAAATGTAGATATTCCATCCTTGTGAGATTTACATGAGCCAAGAATCAAGGCAATCTTCTCTGAAGATGCAATTTGAATTTTCTATACAATTCAAAATTTGTGTAATTCTATATTTAAATTTGGGCCTAAATGCATATGAAGAGGACACTACTTGTTAAGGAATATGAAGAAGAGACAGTGGAATAGCCTCACTGTAACTAACACTAACAATTGGTCAGTATGGATTTAATCCTCATATAGTCACTAGTTCAAATCATGTGGGTACCTTTGTGATACCTTTTCAGAGCTGTCAATTCATGAAAAAAAAAACTTTCTTTTTGAATGTATGGAGATGTAGTCATTAGTTGAGGAAGAATTAATGAACATGTGATGAAAAATATGTTGAGGATGCAGGATTCTTTTGGAGCATATAAAATGTATATCCATATGATTCTCGGAGGGAAAAAATATAGGTCGTTGAATGAAAATATTTTTTCTTTTTCCAACAGTGTTATATCATATACAAAAACTAGTTGATGGAATAAGGCTCCGAGGGAAGAAGTTCCTTGGTTCAACAGGTGACTTTGATCGAGATCTAGTTCAATGTTTCATGGTCTAGAGATATTTTTATCATCTAGTTCATCTTGGGAGGTCATTATTAGATTTCTATAGTGAATTTAATAGATAAAGCCATATTTTTGTTGTGGTCGGGACTTGTAAATATCTCTTGGCTACACAATGTCCACAT